>BPLS01000216.1:201659-228966 GCA_019656275.1 Rhododendron kiyosumense | reverse complement strand
CTCTCTCTCTCTCTCTCTCTCTCTCTCTCTCTCTCTCTCTCTCTCTCTCCCTGCTTGCACGCGCATGCACGCGCACGTGGTAGATGCAACATAGGATGAAGAGGGGCACGTGTACTTTCCCCAACTTTGCGCATATTTTAGCTTTGCCTAGAAGAGTCAAAACTTATTTTTAGATATAACCCCAAATATTTCAAGTGTCCCCTCAACTATGTAACATCTTTTTTACTTCAGTGTCTCACTAAACACGCTGCAATTTTTTCCTTTCAAGTCTTGTTTTTGTAAGAAGTTCTCTTCATATTTTCTCCGTTCCAACTTATATCTCACTCTTAGCTGCAACAGTACTCTTTGTGATTAACCGCATTACACTGTCCATATTCCTACTTGGTTTTCGTTGAAATCGACTCATCTCGTGCCATAATCATACAATATCAAGTGCAATAAAGGCTTGGCCATCCATGTATTTTACCATTTCCGAATCTGTGTTTGTAGTCAATTTTTTAGCTCTGGTGCCCCGCTCTGTCCCTGAATTCCTGTGGGGGAATATTTGCAGGGTTCTCTTGTGAAGGAATATCCAGCAATAGTACGACTTACAGCCCTGCAAACCTTCTTTAGCTGCATACAATCGGCAATTTGGGCAGCTGCAGTTGCAAGAAACTTATCTGCATGGAAACTTGGATGGGATCTTAATCTACTTTCCGTAACCTATTGTGTAAGTTACATTACCGGTTTTTACCAATTGTCTTGAGACAGAATAAATATTCTTTTTATTAACTCAGGTGTCTGGGCCAACTTACGGGCACCTCAACTAATCCTGGGAACTAATCCCACTTGCAAGGGTCCAAATTAAAGCCGTGTCCCTGTACCCATTTCTTTAGAAATTCCACGAATCCGTGCTAAATAGTATACAGTGTTCCTTCCACCTTCAATAATGGATGCAAAGTGTCCAATCTTCACATCCGTGCTAAATAGTAATCGTTTTCTAAAGAACAAAGCTATTAAGACTTCATTATGTTATCAATTAAAACGGCTTGTGATTGATCTTTATAAGCATGTCTTCTATGAGTATTCTTGATTGGTTAGCCTCAAGTTGTGTCAAGAACTTTGAACCCACACCCCCCCCCCCCCCCAACTCAGCTTTCCAAAATCTCATTTGGTATCGATATCCACCTTTCATTGTACTGATGTCTTGTTTTTACAGTGAGCAAGATGTTTCTTATATATCATAACCTTTAGTAACAACTTTTCTTTATTGTGTATTATATTGGGTATAACTGTATGTGTCATTTGGAATTGACAGTTTGACAATTAAAATGGCAGGGTCTAATTTTTACAGGGGTGACATATTGGTTGCGGATTTGGGTTGTAGAGAAGAAAGGTCCCGTTTTTCTAGCTATGTTCACTCCATTGTCACTTCTTCTAACAGCCATCTTATCAGCAATCTTAGGGATGGAAACCCTTCACTGGGGAAGGTCCGTGCCTTATCTTCAATCGTTAATTAACCAGAAAAATCATTATAAAATCAGAGAAAGTGTGGCAAGGATTGATCTGTTACCTTTATTGTGAAAGACTTGTCCAATTATCTTAAAAATTTTGCAAATGCCACTTCCACATCATTCTAAAAGACATTTCTGGTTTAAAATAGGTAATAAAGAGTTCTCCTAATTCTTTGATATTGTTGACTATCTATCTTCGTAATATTGTGGCAGTGTCGGCGGTGGTTTGCTGCTTGTGGGGGGGCTCTACGGCTTCTTGTGTGGGAAACATGAAGAACAAAAAGCTGAGAAAATTGAACAACAAAAGTCGGACACCACAGAGGAAACTGTATAGGAATGAACTAACATCAGTGGCTACTGTTAAAAGCAACGACCCAAGCTCAGGAATACATGGAAACAATCTACGTGTTACATTTTCTTACTAGGGCTTGTTATCCTATTGAAGAACATTTATCTTGTGAAGTTCACACTTGAAATTTTGGTGACAGGAGGTCAAAAATGACCAAAGTCATGCCATTGTCAAGGAGAAGAACAATGAGCAGGACAAGATTCAAGTAAATAGTACAAAGAACACGGCTAAGAGAGAAAAGAAAATGCACAGAATTAAACTTAGACCAATGTAGATAGCAATAAGCATAGCAATCAATAATATACCCATAAAGCAATCAACCATATTAGTGCAGTTTGTGTGAAGCAGATAAATACACACCGTACAAGTCAATTGACAGAGAGCTTACCACAAAAAATATCCAACCAGGAGTGAAACGCCTTTCCTTAAAACCACAGTCAGTCGTCCTTTTTCTTTCAGTTGTTCCATTCAACTCCAAGTAGCTGAACTTACTACAACCCCCAAGGGAGAAATCTTGATCTAAACAGCCTTTTCTGAGGCAGATGCTTTCAATAAAGTGATAAAGACTACGGTTACTTCAGATTGAAAGTAAATGTAAACGCTGAGCATAATTCAAACTAGATTCAAAATAATCAGGTATGGAGCAGTCTATTTGCAAAACTAGGAGATTAAAAGAAAAGAAAGGATACGTACATTGATACAAATGCCCCAAACTACTTGTGGTTCCATTATCATTGATACTAGATCATCCTATACTCACGAATCCCCTGTTTATCAAGTGCATGATATCTTCTGCCGATAGCAAAAGGTTGGTTTTGAGTTGGAAGCAAAGTATGCCCCTCCATTGTTGTCATGGCTTCCCAAACTTGAACTAGTGAGGAATTAAGTCTTGAGTACAATATTACTTTCTGGAGAGCATGCCTGATCTTGTCTCTAACATTCGCCATCTTAAGTACGTTGCAAATGAAGTCCACAAAATGATACACATGAAATTGGGACTGGAAGAACTAGAAGAAAAACAAAAAACAAGAGAGCATCCTCCACCACCGCAGAAGCATCTCCAGCCCTTATACAAGACATAAGAGCATGTCCTGATGCATTCAAGATGTGATTTCCACCGTTAACAGTTAACGGATTTCTATTCCATTAACTACTTACTATCATAGTTTTCATTTTTTGGATGCATGTACAGGTAACCAAAAGCTGATTTCTTGAGAAGTGTTTGGATACTCCAAACTCCCTGAAATGTTCTGTCAGCAAAAGCGATTAGTATGTAATATAACTCCATTCCCTAAAGAAAACTTCATCCACTGCCATGATAGACATTTTCTTCCATACAAAGTGGAAGGGCAAGAATATTTAGCCTTGCAAGCTTGTCTATCGTGTTGTCGGTTGCCTCAAGCAATTTTTTTTTTGTCAATCGATAGAAAAGATCATTTTACATCATATATGAAGTACAAAGTACAAACCCGGACACTATATCAATTGTAAGAGTCTACGAGATAACCAAGCCCAACAACTCAACCATTACAAAATAAGCCTATTATACGGTAGAAAGAAAGAAAAAGCCCTCTAAGAAAAGAACACGAGACTCGAACTCCTAACCACCCAATGAAATGCAATTTACAATGTAGAATTGGCAATATAAGAACTAAGAAGAACCTAACAACTCGTAGCTCCATGAGCTAAGTTGTGAAGAAATGGCTCGAACAGAAGTTGAGAACAAAAAACAATGGATGGCAACAGATGGGTTTCTATGATTGTATCTCTGTACCATGAAACACAGCCCAAGAGGATGTAAATTAAGAGAACCAACATAGCGGTAGATTTATCAACAATAGCAATGAAAATTGCAAAAGGAAAACGTTCTGGGTTATTAAGTTACTTTATAGCATCAACTCATGAATCCGCTTGGCGACCGATCTTCAAGCTCTCCAACCTCGACGGTGAAGACGTGCGCAGCTGATCTGGCTCCGATCTTCCGATCCTCCTCTCGCCCATGCATCGGGACTCTAAATTCCATGGATTCACCACCCTCCTGGTTTCGACACGCCATCGTATTTTTGGTTTTTTGTCGTCTTTGTGTTTTTTCTTGTATTTTCGCACCGATGGACCCTTTCCTCCAGCTGAACAACCACACACCTCTCTCCCAGCAGAGTGAATTTACTCCGTAATACTGAAAAAGAAACGATTTGGGTGTGATCCAGTGCGGCCAAATCTATTTTCAAAAAAATAAATTCACTCTTATCATCTTCGAATATTGACTAATTTGTATTCGATTAACAAGATCTTCAACGTGGTTAATCTTCTTGGCACATTCTAAGGAAAATTTCAAAATAGCACTTGAACTTTTACTCCAATGTCACCGAAACACCTGAACTTCATTTTATTTCAATTAAACACCTGGACTTTCAAAATTCCCAAATTGAGGCACCTACCATTAGTCTCCATCAATTTCCTTCACAAATCGGCTGATGTGGCTCATTTTTTTCGTTAAAGGCCCCACTAGAGATGTTAGAAAGTGAACTCAATGCATACAATCACAATCCAAAAGTGAAGTAGGGTTGGCATGGGTTATAATTGTGTGCATTGAGTTCACTTTCTAACATCTCTAGTGGGTCCCTTTAACGCCATAAATGAGCCACATCAGCCGATTTGTGAGGAAAATTGATGGAGACTAACGCCAGGTGCCTCAATTTGGGGATTTTGAAAGTTTAGGTATTTAATTGAAATAAAGTGAAATTCAGGTGTTTCGATGACATTAGAGTAAAAGTTCAGGTGCCATTTTAAAATTTTCCTGCACATTCGACTATTAGTTGAACAATTTTTATCAAGAAATAAATCCAGCACGAGTTTACAATTTAAAAATTTATTTGTAAATTACCTCAAACGTTGAAGATGTGAGGTGTGGGTTTGGTCAAAATAATAAATTGTTAGACTAAATAAAAGACTTTGACCAACCACTCACAAAATAACACGTGGAAATAACAAGAGAAGGGAATACACATAGACGATGCTATGATGAGAACCTCAGCGCCGGATGGCGCGAGAGTCCCGTGCGCAGACATAGTGCGTGGGGGTGGACTTCAAGGAAACCAAGTAAAGGAATTAAGAGGATTAAAACAGCAAAAGATAGTTAGAGTCTTCGCATAAAGGAGGTCAGTCCGCGCAAGACATAGGAAGCCAAAGAGCGCAAAAGGGACTGAGATGCCTAACTATTGCGATTATACAAGTAACAAATTTGGACAGATAATTATTTCTGTTAATTTTATTGTGATTATACAAAGTGCAGATTTTGCAGAGACAATCTTATCTGTTGGTATTTTTTGAATAACAAAGAGTATGAATTTGGACAAATAACCATATTTGTTGGCTTATTGAGGTTATACAGAGTATAAATTTTGCAGAAATAACCTTATTTGTTGACATTTTTTTGTATAATAAAAAGTATAGATTTAGACACTAACAACATTTGTTGATTTTATTACAGTTATCCAAAGTGTAGATTTCACATAGATAATCTTATCTGTTAGTATTTTGTGATATTAAAGAGTATAGATTTGAAAAGATAACCATATTTGTTGATTTTAGGGGGTACAATATAATCTGAGGTTTAGCTGATACCCCCTCCATTTTATTTCCTAAACGAGATCTTAAGGTTAGGCCCACGGACTAAAAGGGGATATCACAATCCCCATCCAAGCTGGCCCATAAGGTTATATGTTTGCTTTGTACAACACATATAATGTTATTTATGTGTATTTCTTTGTGTGACAAAATAATAAGTATAATCGGATAAAAAAAGCATTACGTATAAGGTTATTTGTTCGTTTTGTACATATAATGTTTGCTGTTTGTGTTATTTGTGAATTTTTACATAAGAAAATTTATTTTTATTTTTTAAATACAGGTAACATCATTTGTTTTTATTTTATGACACAATAACTCAAATAACACACAATAATTTTATTTGTGTTAACGAATGACACGCACATATAACTTTATCTGTATAACATTAAACACATACTCCCTCATTGTCTGTCCGATCGGCAAAATGATAATTTAAAAATAATGCAATTTTTTCAAGAAAAATTCAATTTTTTTTTCACAAATTAAAAGAACTCATGGACAACTAGTAAGTTGTTGAAAAATTTTCGAAATTTTCTTGCAGAAATTGTATTATTTTTAAGAATTCATTTTACAAATCGGACAAATATTTTGGGACAGACGGATACCCCTTGTGTTTATGACAAAGGATGCCCCTTTTCAGTTTTTCTCTCATGCAATGCTAATCACCAAACATGATTTATGTTTTAAGTTTCCTTTATGTAAGCCCAAATTCAATCCAAATGTGGGACCCACCTAAACACTCCTGTGTCCAACAGGAGAAGAAGAATTAAGTTCACTTTAAAACAAACAAGGAAAATTCCAGCAGACCACCCATGCCAACCTCCGAACCACATCACAACCTCACCGCCGCAGTCACCCCCCTCCCACCACGATGGTAATCGGCGACTCGAAACATACAAATCAATTGAACAAATATTGCACCTAGAATCGCCTCGCCGCCGATGCCACCCATCATTGATGCCTCTCCTGCGGTGTGCCCACGGCCGAGAAGTGAGACCCCAGCTTGATTGCAGAAACTTCTTTTGTCTCCATTGTGTCTGATTTTAGTTTTGGGCGTGTTTTGTATGACATGGGTATAATTGGAATGTGTTACCTTAAAAGGACTGCGGGCTGTAGTTTATAATTACTTGGGTTTAATGTGCAATTAAGTTGCTTTCTAGTTTCTATGGACTGTTATTAGCCGAAGCTCTCTTCTTTCCCGCTTCAATTTCCAGAAACAAAACCTAGGCCCCAAAACTACTCTCTCTCTCTCCTACTCTAGATACAGATTCACACCCACACCTCACTGTATGCACGCACAAGATGATGTCGAAGACGTTCAAAGGATCAACCGTTTTCATGTCTCGTAATCTTGTCCCGCCCGAGCTCTTCGATTCGCTCCACGACGCCCTCAAGCTCAACAGCGCCGACATCTCCCTCTGCTGCGACCCCTCCAAAAATGGCCCCAATGACTTCCACCTCATCTCTTCCAACCTCCACGTGAGACTCCAATTACACATCAGCGATAAACAATTTGAATTTTGAATTCTGAATCTCAATTCAATTTCGATTTTGCATTTCCTAAGTAAAATTACCTTTTGCATTTTGCAGGAGAAGTTTGAAGTTCTTCAGAAGAAGGGTTGTAATTTGATCGGTACTGTTTCGAGTTTTCCCACAGTAGTTTTTCTGTATGTATCTATTCTAATAATACAGAAAGGGAGAAATCATTTTGGCGTGGACAACATTTGAAGCTCCGCTATAAAAGTAGTTTCCACTTTCCATAATTGTCCCTTAAAAACAAGTTTTTACCATTATTTTAAATGTGCCATCCAGTCTAATATATTAGAAATATAGAAAGGGAGAAGTCATTTTGGTTTGAACAATATTTAATGCTCCCGCCACAAAAGTAGTTTTCGTAATTGTCCCTCCGAAAAATAATTTTTTGCCATTATTTTAAATGTGCCATTAAATAACTGTTATGGGCAAAATAGTAATCTCACATGTCATTAACCACTACCCCACTATCCACAATCATCCTAAATTGTGCACACAAATTGTGTAATTTGTGTGTGCCATCCTTTTAGTTGATTCTAAAGTGCGAATTGATTATTATGGCCATGATGCTACACAGGCATACACAAGTACTCAAACGGGTGTAAGGGAGTCCACACAGTCAGTAATTTCTTTGTATTGTTGATTTTAATGCGCAAATCGCGTTCTACAGCAGTTATCTTACAACTACACACATTTGCATATACACGCAAATACTCAAAAGGATGTGTGAAACCCACAGTGCTGAACGTGTTGAGTTTAATTTTTTAAGTGGTTTTTGTAACAGTGATGCCACAACTATATACATTTTATGCACGCACTTGCGCAAACATGGATGGGTGTGTAGGCCTCCCCAGCTGTTGAGTGTTTCTGCAAATTGCGCGCGATTTGTTGAGTTTTCCTTATTACAGTCTACATTTGTACTTTTGACAGGTCCTCAGTGTGTTTTTTCCTGTGCGAAAGAACATAGACCTCTTCCTAAACAAGGGTATACTTGTTGTCTCGCGATGGACGGGGTCAAAGTACTGGCATCTGGTTTTGAGATGGATGAAAAGGTATTGAGGCTCCATGATACATCACTTCCCCACTAATTCTGATCTCTATATCATAGACGTACAGGGAGGTGGGGCTGCTGGGTATCCTAAAATCATGACCCATTTTGGTCCACTTTAGTTTTGCAACTTTCAGTAATTTATTAGCCATCAAGGCTGGAGAAACTTTGCTGTCGGTTAAATTCTAAATGTTCTCATAATTGAACTGTGGTGTGGTACATACGCCGAGAAGGACAAAATAACATCAGGGTAGAGGGTCAGAGAGGAGGATGATCAACCCTTATTGAAACAACTTCCCCTCTAAAGCCTAGATATGCTCTTGTAAAATAAAAATAACCATGTTATCCTTTTGACTTCTCAGTTGGATACTGTTAGATATAATTTTCAAGAAAGGTAATATGGATAATTGTTTATATATATTGAAGCTTCATGCTTATACATCTAACTATATTTCCACTAGTATAAAATAAATATTATTTATTTATTAATTTTTGCAGTGTCCTTTGCTGTGTCCATGTCCCCATTTTTTAAGAAATCCCGTGTCCCGTGTCCGTATCCGTATCTATATCCGTGCTACATTGGGTAATCATGTCAGGGCTAAGTGCATATTTTTTTCATTTTCTTCTTCACTACCAATAGGAAGAGATGACTGTGGGCCACCCTCCCCGCAAGTTACCTCCAACTTAGAATATGCAGCACCAAGCATACAAATAAACCAACGTGGACAATGTTGCATCTCAAATAAGGATGTAGCCCACCTCATAGCCCAGAATCGTACTTCACTTTGTTCCTTGCAAAATAGAAATGGTTTCCGTTGAAGACAGTATGTTTATTGTGAAACCAAAAGACTGTGGGCCACCCTCCCCGCTAGTGAAATCTGGTGCGAAATGGTTGTGGTAGGGCTCCCCGGTTTGCGGTGCAGCCAGGTGACCTATTGTGGTTGGTGGGGTCTGTTCTGGGTTGGGTTAAAAAAAACCTGGAAGAGATGACCTTTCTTTCTCCCTGTTCTCTTCTACTTGTTTTCACTTGTTACCGGAACAAGTGCAAACAGGAAGATGAACAGAAAAGGAAGTCCATTCCCGTTGCGCAATCTTTGAGGAAATGACAAACATGGTTCCTGTTTTCTAGAAACAAAATATAGGAAACCTTGTAGTGCAACTTAGTGAATCCAGTCTCCCACCTTTGGTACTTTCCTTCCATGTGCTTTTAGTTATTGGACTCATAATCGCGTGCTTATGACTGTATTGCAGCTTGAGATTGGCAAGATGGTGACTGCTATGGGGGGAGTGTTGCATACTAAAGCATCTTTGGATGTCAGCTTTGTTATTGTAAAGAATGTTTTGGCTGCTAAGTACAAGGTTTTCATGTTTTCGTTTTCTTTTCAGTTGTCAGCATTCCACATTGTGAACTGTTTTTTATTTTGCTCTCGTTCTCACTCATTCTTTCTGGCTCGCACACAACCATTCAAAAACACCTATAAACACATGCCCACATTGCGTCTTAGTACATATTTGTCGATTTGTTGTTTACTCCGTTAATGAATATTTTTTAGATATTGTTTATACAACCTTAGTATTTTTAACATCCCTTTATTTTTGGGTTCTTGTGAAGTCATCTTCCATAAGAAATGGTTGGAACTCTCTCCCTCTCTCTCTGACACAAAAAGAGTGTGTGTTGATCTTTTTTCCTTTGTGTTTTTATTTTGGTGGGCTAGGGAGTATTATTTCATATGTGATAATAATACAAGGAGATATTTTCATTCTTTTTTTGCTTTTGTCCCTTTTTTTTTGCTTGGTTAAAAGTCCACATTGTTGGTTGTAGTTCGTGAGGATTGAACCCCCATGGGAGTATATGGTGCCTACCACTCCACTCGCTGCTTTTGTCCCAATTGATCATTGATTAATAAACTTACGAATTGTTAGGAACTTTTTGACATGGAAATAGCATTTTGTAGAGCGGGAAAGCTGTTTACTGTTCTTGTTTTTTTCATGTGCGTGTAAACTTTTGGCACTAATATATAGTTCCACCTTTACCTGGTCCTGGCCATACCTTAGCTTGCTTATATATATAAAAACTAGTATTTGAGACTTTTTGGCTCTGTTATTAATTTTTTCTCTCCTTCTTGGGCAATATATATGTATACACACACACACACACATTGTTTCCTTTACATATTGGGTTTTAGTCCTGCATGTTACGACCTTTTGTCTTTGGTTTCAAATTTGCGATCCCTTATTTGACAAAAATTCCTCTCCTCCCTCTTTTGTGGTACAGTGGGCTGCAAATGTTCTAAAGAAACCAATCGTCACATTAAACTGGTTACATCAGTGTTGGAAAGAGCATCGTGTTGTTCCTCAGGAGTCATACAGGGTTCTTCCGTTTACTGGATTGACAATCTCTATAACCAGAATTCCTGCAGGTTTACTATGCTGGATAAAGATTTTGAGTTAATCTAGTATTAGGGCTGCCCCTTGGTACTGCTTTATGTTATATCCAGGTTAATGTTAATCTACTTGTTTATTCTCAGATGAACGCAAAGATGTGGCCAATACAGTGGTGCAAAATGGTGGAAAATATTCTGCTGAATTGACCAAGAAGTGTACACATTTAGTTTGCGATATATCCTATACATGATTTTCTTTGAATTGCATGTGCATTGCCCATTTAATGCTGTCATTTGTCAGATAAATACATTATTGTCCTTCGTACGTCCTTTTGGATGCATGAGTGACCAATATGCTGCGTGGGGCAAGTCTGGTCCCTCGGCTACTTGAGGTGCCCGATGAACCTGATATGTGGCGTTTCGGCTAGGTGGGGTCCTATACTCGCACACAATTTGGCATCTTCTGTAGTTGTGTACTAGTTAATGATCCATTGCAGATATGGCTTGTACTATTGGTATACTTATGGAAACACTTTCAGTGGCCAATACTGTTAAGTGTTAAGAGGGATCAAGTGCTCAGCAATGCAATCAATAGCAAACTTACTAACCTTACTAAGGATGTGAATGGGTCTGTATAGCAATCATCACAAATCAATATAACAGCATTGCAAATTTGTAACCCTTGTTTAAACCAAATAGGACGAAGGTATTACTTATCCTTGTAAGGCCAATCAGCTACTCTTTTCTTGTCTGCCAGTGCCAGCATTTTAGATTTACAACATAGAAGTAGGTATTTAGATTGTAGCTTATGGGTTTCACCCGAGAGAATCAACCCCACCTTCCCACCGACACACATTCACTCACACACAAACACACACACACACACACACACACTCACACACATGCAGATACAGAGCAACAACAAATATGGGAAGTGAAGAAATACAGGAGAACAAGAAGATTTTGTAGTCTGGAAATCTTTGTTTAGAATACTTTTTCGTTAAATTTGTGCCCTTGACTTTGGTAAGCTCCTGAAGGTGACAAATACAAGGTTGCTAAAAGATGGGGCAATATTCATATCGTTCCGCGGAAATGGTTTGACCAATCTGTTGCAAGAAGAGGTAATGCCTTGAGTTCAGTATGTTTTGTTACCTGTTTAGAACCTGTTAACTTTTGTTCGTACTGTAAGGATTGCCTAACATGGGCATCTGACCTTTTTCGATTGGATAGTGTGCCTCAATGAGGAGTCCTATCCTGTTCAAGATGGTTCTGCGTCATTGATGAATGGCACAAGGACTTGTTCGTTGGCACAGCGCATCCAAGAAAAAAGTATGGGAAATTCACAATGTGCGCCATCCTCATTTGCTGGAGGTTCAAATTTGGAAGCTGTTTTATGTTCTGGGATCATAGATCCAGATTTAGAAGCTACTCTCTCACAGAACATGTCAACTACATTTTCGGATGCATCTATCCTTGTCAAAGAGGAGAGTGGAACACCAGCCAAGCAGGCTAAATGTGATACAAATTTTGATGGTTGTGTTGCTGACGACTCTCAAAATGAAGACGATGATTTGTACTTGTCAGATTGCAGAATTCTACTTGTTGGTTTTGATGCTTCTGAAATGCGTAAACTAGTCAACATGGTGCGCCGAGGTGGTGGCTCCCGTTATATGTCATTCAATGAAAAATTGACGCACATAGTTGTTGGATCTCCGTCAGAGATGTAAGGTTAATTTTCTTCATAGATATTTTGCTTGTTCTGAAGTAGTTGTTACCATTGGTAAATAATTGTTCAAAATTACATGTCAATGGGCTTATGAACTTAACATGGCCCTATGTGATTGCTTTACTGATCATGAGCTCGACATTACATCGTTCGTGTGTCATCGCCCTAAAAGGCAGGAGCTTGTCTTTTTAAAAACTCAAATTTGATCTTTGTCTGTTGGGTGAAAGTGAAATTGCTGCATCTAAGAGATTACTTAATGTATGCCTCCTTTGTTTATCTCTCACGTTGCTATGTGTTGTTTTTTTTTAGTAAGGAGCTCAATTTTTTGTAATTTGAAGCACTTAATTGGATAAATTCAAGCTGATTCTCTCTCTCTCTCTCTCTCTCTCTCTCTCCTAGTTCTTCTTCTTGTCTTTCTTCTCACTGTTGAATTAACTCACATTGTTAGCTGATAGTAACATCCCCATTTGTTTGATTGATTTCTACTGAAGTGATTTCTATGTGACTGCTGAAATTTTTCAACATTGATGTAACAGATTTACGATGATCAAATACGTATACAAGTTTGCCAAATAAGTCGTGGTCCAACAAGGACAGTAGTGGTTTTGACAAAATATGTTTAAGATTGTAATCACTGATAGTATGTTGACCTTCTAGTTGGCAACCAATACATTCCTCTGCATATTTTCCCTGATGCATGGTGGCTTACTAATTTCTCAATTTACATTACTCACTGGCAGTGTTCTAAAACTCGGAAATACTCGGCGGGTACTCGGTGCTCGGTGCCTAGCCGAGTAGAGTTAGGGCTACTCGGTGGGAATTACTGGGCCAGCCGATTACTCGGCATTACTCGGCGAGTACCGATTACTCAGTTAGGGCTACTCGGTGGGAATTACTGGGCCAGCCAATTACTCGGCATTACTCGGTAAAACGAGATTACTCGGAAGTTGGGAGAAAATAAAAAAAAAAACTGAAAAATGGGGTAAAATACATAATATGGAGGGATATGGAGAAGAAGAGGAGGAATAATTGACTACTAATTTTGTACTTCGTTTCATTTGGTTTGAACGTTGAACTTTGTAATTGACTATTACTTTCGTACTTGGTTTCATTTGGTTTGAACATTAAACTTTGCAATGGACTAGTAATTTTGTTCTTAGTTTCATTTGGTTTGAACTATGAACATTGAACTTCTCATTATGCATTATGAATATCATTTGGGGAACACATATAAAAAAATCCAAGTATACTTGCCGAGTACTCGGCCTACAAGGTACAAGGTGGCTGGCCGAGCGAGTACTGAGTACCGAGTTTTAGAAGATTGCTTACTGGAACATGGATTAGGATTTTTGTGCCTGAATTTGGTGATAGGGATGGGGGACAGTGAGATGTTGTGCTTCTAAGGGAATTGCATAAAGGTTTGCTCAAAATACTTTGCAGTGAGAAAAAGGAGGTCAGAGGGCTTGCGGCTTTGGGTGTCATTTATATGGTCAGAACCACGTGGCTTGAAGATTGTGATCATGAGAAAAAAGAAGTTCCTGTACAGCGGAGGCACATTGCTTATGATTTACTTCTCCTAAAAGGTCCTTAACAATTATGTTTACTTTTTCGGTTTTCTTTGTTGTTTCACATAAAGCCACCACTATATGGGATTGACTTGGTTTTGGTCAGTAATCCTTTGAGCCTCTCTATGCGGTACTTTTATCCCATTGTTCACCACATTTTTCAAATCTCAGATCCTGTATGCTCTAATAAAGGAGGCGGGATGGGCATGGCTGGAATAAAGGGAAAAGCCTCCACTGTTCAGCCTATCTTGCCAGAGGATCAAGTACGAGGAGCTTCAAATTCCGGATCTGGGATTCCATTCGTGGAACGCAAAGAATTGGAAGTTAACTTGAATGGAGATGGCTCTTTGAGAGCAACGGTGAGACCTGATAAACAAAGCCAGTTTTCTGCTCTTGATGGCAAAGACAAGGATCAACAGAAGACACAACTTCAAACCTGCAATGAAAATCAGAATTTGAAGTCACTGGTGGTATTTAAAGGAAAGCTATTTCAGTTTTCGAATTCATTTCCTCCAGATAGGGTAAGCTTAGCTTTACATATTGATATCAATTGTCGATTATGTAAGTACCCGTTGTATAACTTTCACGACTTATCAATTTGGGCCTGAGGGAGATTTCGAAGATTTTAAACTTTTAAAAGATTATTACAACAGTATTCTTATCTTTTGGTTATGTATTGTAAAATATGCCTGAGAGAGATTTCAAAGATTTTAAGACTTTGAAAGATTATGACAGTATTCTTATCTTTTGGCTGTGTGATGTAAAACATCAATGGGAATGACATGTTGGCAGACGAATTAACAGTTAGATCATTTTATACGTGGTTGCATGATCTTGAAGCCTTAAAAGTGCTTACTGTGTGCAATGCTGGAGCGTTGTGTTTCACTTTTCTGTTTTGATATCTTGTAAACACTCTGTCTAGGGCTGATAAACAAACTAAGCTACTCGAGTTCGAACTTGTGTTCGTTAGTTAAAATCTCGTTCGAGACCTGTTTGTTACTAAAACAAACCAAGCTTGAACATTACTTGAAGCTCGTTAAGTTTTTCAAACTAAGATTGAACATGCTATTACTTGGCTCGTTTGGTTTATGATGTATAGAAAATTCAAGCTACTCGTGTTCGGTTCGATTAAAGCTCGTTCGAGATTGTCTTGTCTCATGAACAAGCTAAGCTTGAACATGTTTTGATGCTCATTAAGTTTTCAGACCAAGTTTGAACAACTAACTGCTCTGTGCTCCTTCGGCTCGTTTATCGCCCCTAACTCTGTCACAACATTAGGATCCTTTCTATTTGTCCTCCATTGTGTTTGGCTAAAAGTTCCTGATTCTTTATTTTGCCAGCGAGCTGAAATTATTGAATGGGTTAATAAAGGGGGAGGAGCAATGGTAGATGAGGAGACTGAGCAGAACGCGCGCTTCACTGTTGAGTGTCATGGTGTGATACCTAGCCCAGCAGCTGCATCCAGAACCACCCATGTATCAAGTCACTGGATTCGGACTTGTTTAGAGGTACCATGACCAGTAATGGCTCTACTTTTTTTTGTCTTTTTGTTGTGGTATACTGGTATCAGCTATAGAACAGTCAGAAACATACGGAATGGCTCCTGAAAAGATTTAAACTCCTTGACTACTGTAAAAAATGGGCTGCCTTTGTCACCAAGGATTATCCGTATGCTTTAGTACCTTATTGTAGTTTAATGCTTTGTTGTTTGTAAATTATAACACTTCAAGTGACTTTTGCTGGTTTCTTATTGCTCTGTCTTAGTATCTTCCATTTTCGATTTTCTATGTCGCTGTAATGTTGGTTTGATGCATGGACCGCTTAAAAGTCAATTGTGTAGTGAAAAGGCCTAAAAAGTGGTTACTGGAACTGTTGAAGATTTGAATTTGCTTATGTCTGCTATTGTGTCCACTGCTACCATTCTCTTTTCCCCCCCCTTAATAGTCTATGGTTTAAAGATTGCTTTCTATTTGACTTTGACTGTGACTGGTTCCTTAGTTATCCTTATTTTAAGACTTGGTTTAATCTTTTGATTTCAATCCTGTCATTGGGCTCTGATCGGAAATGGCTTTTAATATGTCTGAATCCAAGCACTTCTTCCAGCCTTGTGTATATTTGTTGGACACGGAAACAGACATGACCAGACACACTTTGGATACATGTCAAACATGCCAAAATATGTGTCCATTTTTAGGATGCCTTTCTATTTGGAACATGCTAGGGACACACTGCTGAGACATTAGACATGTTAGGAGGTCAAAATGCAAAATTTGAGAAGTTGGCAGGGTCAATTTTGTTGTGAATGCTTAGTCCTGAATGCTTATTTGAATTTGATAGAATTTTGTTCTATATAAATACATTTTTGGTCAAGTCCAATCTTAGTAAGCTCAAACCAACCAAGATCAAGAGGACCAAGTCCATTTATAGCTTCTATCTACATGAATACTTAATTGTGAATTTTGTTCTAATTTTTAAAAAATGACTTTCCCTGGTGTCTGTGTCCTTGTCCTGGTTGTGTCAGCCTGTCTGGTGTGTATCCTTGCTTCATAGATCTGGAAGATCTCATGCATGAATAATTGAACATGGGTAAACAAGTCGATGCATGTGGAAACAAATTTTGACCAATTTTGTTTGAGCTTTTGTTAGTTTCTCCCTTTAGGGGCTATTCAATCGAGGTTTATTTGCATTGATGCCCTCTCAAACCTACCAACGCTAGGTTCTTAAATGTTGACATGAAGTTTAACATATCTTGAGGGATGTCCATCCAACTGAAAGTGGTCACAAGTATGAGATAACTTTTCAGACGATAAATTTAGCCTTGGAGGGATCCAAATAGTTTTCATATATTTTGCCTGTTTTCTTCATCAGTCCACGAGATGAGGTCAAGGGTATTTTGGAAATTTCAAAATGTCCTGGTTTGGGTTGTAGGGGCAGGTCTACTATAGTCCATCCCATGGGCCTACTAATAGCATGTTTGCATTCAGATACACTGGACCACATGCTCTATTCATTGATACCCTAGAGCTTATTCAGAGTATGTATCCATAATCATCAACCAGGGTCATTCATAACTAGCTGTGTTACACACGTACATGGAATCTTCTAAAAGTATATTGTACTCATCTCATGCACTTGATCCTCAGGTGAGGATATGAGAAATGTGTGATATATTTAGTTGGACATTCGCCTAAGAAGCATAAATCACTACGGTCAAGTTTACTGCAAGAATAATGCTAAAACTTTCCTGGTACATATGGAATGCTCTCTGGCAATGGGTGAACACCAATTTTCTTAAAAGTTGAAAGAAAAATATCGAAGACCACTGTTTTGTCTCGAGTCCCAGTGTCCTTAATATGGAGTCATATATACCAGAGTCCATGGAACATAGTTCACATGACAGATGACCTTTAGGGAATGTGATTGCACTTCTACATGCAACAGATGTTAGTGAATATGACAAGCCAACATAGTCTTAAGACTTTGAAGCAGGATTGAGGCTACAAAACGATCTACATCTTCAATCTCTCAAGGTTGTGTGTTGCAATCCTATTCCTTGATGTGATGCCTAAGGTACTCTTTGTAAGGTAATCTATGCGTGAGTTCTTCTTCAGTATCTCCTTTTTCTTCATCAATTTAAATATGCTGAAAGTCTATTCTAAAACATCAAACAGTCTCATTGTGATGTTGGAGCTGATTTCAAATTAGGCTGCACATTGGGTTTCCATCTCTCTAAGTGGGTGTATAGGAATGGCACATTGACGCTTTACCTAAAGTGTAAGGGGTTGACTTGGTTGAGGGTTACATTATGAATTGAGGGGTACAAACTACAAAGTAGGATTTTAGTCAAAGTGTAGTGAATCCTAATTTTGTTAGCTTGGGAATTGATTGGATCCATCTTTTATCATTTTGTTAGACCAAAGCAATTTTTGTTTTTTGGTTCCCCTTCACATTGTGAAACCTGCAATTTGTTCTGGGAAAGTGCTAACAAGGTTACATATTGCTATTGAAGGATGGATGTTTGCTTGAAGTGGGCGCTCACATCCTCTATTCTCCACTACCATGCCGGGTTCCTTTACCTGGGTTCAAACCATTTCGCTTCTGTGTCTCACAGTATGACGAAAAAGACCGGATGCTGCTAAGAAATTTGTGCTTCACTCTTGGGGCCACATTTGGAGAAAAATTGACTAAAAAAGTCACCCATTTACTCTGCAAGTTCTGTAATGGTCCAAAATATGAAGCTGCTTGTAAATGGGGGATAAAGACAGTTACACGCGAGTGGATTTATGAGTGTGTTAAGCAGGTTGGTCTCTCTCTCTCTCTCTCTCTCTCTCTCTGTTTACTTCATCTATTTTTCCAACCCATGCTAGGACAGGATGATGTCGTTGCACCGGGTCCATTTGTTCCAAGGGAAGTTACTTCTCAGGACAGAGAGGCGGGACTCTGCACAATGAGCCAGTATCCTACACAAGCCACTAGAATGGTAACTGGCGATACTCCGTCTCAGTTTCCAAGTCAGATCCAGGACCTGAGAAATTTACAGGCTCAAGCTAGTGGTAGAAGTGGCAGCAGTACGGAGGAGGCAAATATTCCGAGTTTTCATTGTAAAAGGGCAAGGCTTCATTATGATGATAGAAACAAGGGTCTAATATCTTCTTCATCAAATCACAGTGATCCTACAAGTTCCACTGGAAACAAATTGCAAAAAACTGAGGAAGCTTCCAATGCTGTACCTGATGTTGCTTCTGCTATTGAGGATTTGTTAGAGGAAACTAGCAAGGTAAAGCTAGCAATTTTAAGTTACTTCACAATGTGCAGTTATGTCTGTTGAGCGCTAACCTTTCATTGTCTTGTTTCTGGTACTAGATTCACAATTGGAAGTCTCCGGAGAGGACTGTTCCCAATAAAAATGTATCCTTGTTTTCATCTGAATATTGCTTATTCTTTACCTTTTCAATACTTCTGATGTTTTTATTAGTTTCAATCCTTGATTCTAGAACAGCTTTACTCTGATTGTTCAATCATTGGTCAAGATCACGCAGATACCCACTCTGCCTTTGGTTTGTCCAAGCACTGGATAAACAGGTTTTTATCTCATCTTTTCTCAGTCGCATTGACGTAGTGGCAATATACGTTATGAACGATGAAGAAAAATCAGTAGAACCGGTATTGTGATTTTTTTCTCTCTTGTTTCTGGTTAGCAAATTCCTTTGTGTTCCCATAATATAGGAAATTGAGGCAAGTAATATTGAACTAGTAAAAAGATTCCGTAGACAAGAAGATAGAAATGGCGATTTGGTGAGATATTCTCCTCGCTCGTGATCAATCTCATCTGCTTCCTTCCTGATTTGATTCCTGCTTAGTACTGGTTAGTTTCTTGTCTTCTTCGTAACGTAGTTATGGATTTTGATACTCATTTCCCAGCTTTGGTTGCTTCGAATAAGGCTAGGGCGGATATTTCTACATCTGCCCTAGGAAAAAATTCTTCGTCCTTTGTGAATAATCAATCGACTTCTGGTATTTTGTTGAATCATTTGGAGAGTGTTAGTGTTCCAGTATCTCCTTCTGTTCGTCAATTAGAAACCCTAACTGCTGAGAATCTCTCTTCGGAGTGAATTAGCAAAGGCTCAGGCTAGTGGCGTTTCTGGTAAGGATACGGGCAAGGTAATGGAGAGCCCTACCCCTCATGCTCAACCTTCTTCTTGGAAAGATAAGGTTACTTTTAATTCTGGAGATCCCGTCGACTAAATCTGGAATTTATTCCCCCTTTGGTGTTGGAGGACAGACTGGTGGTTTCTCCTCCTCCTGAGGTAGAAGAACTTGGTCTAGCTAAATGGAAGAACTGTTTAGTTGGTCATTTCCTTGATAAGAAGGTGCCCTTCCCTCTTGTGCGTAACATCACGATGAAAATCTGGGAAAAGTTTGGCTTGTCTGATGTTTTGGCCAATGACTGAGGTTTCTTTTTCTTTATCTTTTCTCATGATGCTGCTATGGGAAAAGTTCTGGACTCTGGTCCATGGCTTATTGCTGGGAAGATGTTGGTGCTTAAACTTTGGAAGCCTCATATGGCTCTGATCAAGGAAAAGTTTCAGTGTGTTCCTATATGGGTCCATTTCTATAATGTTCCATTTGAATACTGGACGGAGAGTGGGCTCAGCTACATTGCTAGCTCTGTGGGCATTCCTTTATATGCAGATGATATGACTGCAAGGTGTAAACGTATGAGTTTTGCTAAAGTGTATGTAGAGATTAATCTTGAGTCTAAGTTGCCTAACTCATTTGATCTTAAATGCCCAAATGGTGACACTGTTATTGTCGAAGTAAAGTACCCTTGGCTCCCGCTTAAGTGTATGAGATGTAAAATTTTTGGGCATTCTAATGCACACTGCCCTAACCGGCCTAAAGAGGTACCGGTGCCTGCTATGGAGGGGGTAAAGACTAATGTTCCTGCTGGTCAGAGTGGAGGGTGTCCTTCTCCTGTGCTGATAGGTTCTGTTTCTAGTCCTGCAAAGGTGGTTACAAGTGGTGCCTGTAAACCTAGTGAGGTTAGATCTCCTGTTGGTCAAACTAGTGATTGCTCTTCTCCAGCCCCGAAAGCTCCTGGTTCTACCAAAGGGCTAAGTCCTCATCCATTGTCACGTATTCTGATTTGTGAAGATGCTGCTATTGAGAAGGTGGTGCAGCAGTATGCTACTGGTCCTAGTTCTACTTCTACTAGGGCTAACCCTTCTGTTTGCTCTATCCTTCCTTCTGAAAATGAACTGGGTGATATTGGCTTTGTGACAAATGCCTCTTAGAATAAGTTTTCTCCCTTGGTTGGGGTTGGTCTTGGGGTTGGAGAGAGTGTGGATGACGTAGGGGATAGTGTGCCTGGAGGTGGTCCTGGGCTTGTTGCTCCTGTCCCAGAGGTTTCTTTTTTCTGGACAAAGGGGTGGAGTGCCTTCTGATCCTAAGAATGGGAAGGCTTAGAATGAAGGTAAAGGGGGTGGTAGGAAGCCCAAAACTTCTAAATGACGAAGATTGGATGTTGGAATATAAGGGGACTCAATGACCCCTTGAAGCAAAAGGAAGTGTGTTCCTTTATCAGAGGTAACCATCTCTCTTTGTTTGGTGTTGTTGAGGCAAAAATTAGGCCTGCAAATTTGAGTTGTACTACCGCCAGATGTTTTCCTGTTAGTTGGCAGTTTCTTCATAATGTGGGTTCCCTCCCTGTGGCTAAAATAATTGTGGGTTGGGATCCTATTTTGTTTTCTGTTTCTCTGGTATTTTGCTTTGATCAGATGATTGTGGTCTCTTTTGAAGTCCTTGCTGAACATAGAAGCTTTTTTGCTTCTATAGTGTATGGTTTCAACTTAGCTTGGGACAGGATTAGTCTATGGAATGACCTGAGGTCTTTGTTTCCTATGCTGGGTGGTTCAGCCTGGGTTCTCATGGGGGACTTTAATGTTGTTAGAAGCCCTGATGAGAGGTTGGTTGGTTTTGATGTTTCAGCTGCTGAGGATTTCAATAATTGTTTGACTGATATTAATATGCAAAATGTGGTTACCAAAGGTTTTTGGTTTACATGGTCCAACAAGAGGGGAGGTCTTGGGGACAATAAGAGCAGGTTGGATTGGGTGCTAGTCAATGATGGATGGATGGATTTATTCAGGGATTCCGAAGTTGTAGGTCATGCTCCTGGGATCTCAGATCATTGTGCCCTTGTCTTAACGGTGGTGCATAATCGTCACAAAGCTTGTCCATTCAGATTCTTAAATTTCTGGATGACTGATGATAGAATTAGAAAGTTAATTGATGACACTTGGGGTTCTGAAGTTTGGGGTAACCCTATGCAGAAGCTCAGCCTAAAACTCAGGGGTCTTAAACCTGTGCTTAAGATTTTCATAAGAAACATTACAGCAATTTGAGTGGTAGAGTGCAGATTGCTCGGTTTAATTTAGCCAAAGTGCAGGATTTGTGTTACAAGTTTCCTCATGACCAGTTTTTAAATAATCTTGAGAAGGATCTTGTTCAACAGTTTTATGTCTTAAGTTCTGCTGAAGAAGCTTATAAAAGACAGAAGTCTAGGGTGAGTTAGCTTGCTTTGGGGGATTAGAACACCAAGTTTTCCATCAAAAGATGAATGCCCATAGACTAAGAAATACTATCCTTAGTTTGGTTACAAATCAAGGGGTTAGGCAGGAAGTTCCTTCTGCTATTGAAGCTGAAATTATTGGGTACTATCAGGGCGGTCAGAATTTTCTCAGAGAATTGATGCTTCTGAAGTATTATCTGCTGCCATTCTTCATAAGGTTCCTCAGGATTTCAAAAGGAGATTAGTTGAGCCTATTGTAGAGGAGGAAATCTGGATTGCTCTGAAATCTATAAACAGGGACAAGGCACCAGGACCCGATGGGTTTAACTCTGCTTTTTCCCATGACAATTGGGCTACAGTGAAAGAGGATGTGGTGGCTGGTATCCTTTGTTTTTTTTGACACTGGGGTGATGCCTAGGGGATGGAATTCTACAGCAATTACATTGATTCCCAAGGTGGCTGCTCCAATTTCTATTAGGGACTACAGGCCTATTGCATGCTGTAATACAATTTATAAATGCATCTCAAAAATTCTGGCTAATAGGCTCCAATTAGTTGTCTCTACAGTGGTTGGTCCCTCCCAATCTGCTTTTATTAAGGGCAGATCCATCATGGATAACATCCTACTTATGCAGGAATTAGTGAGAGGTTATCATTGTGATCAAGGCCCTGCTAGGTGTGCTATCAAGCTGGATGTGATGAAGGCTTATGATAGTGTTGACTGGGCATTTCTTTTTGCGATTATGCAATGGATGGATTTTCCTTCACAGTTTATTAACTGGGTTAGGACTTGAGTCTCTACTCCATGCTATTCAATAATCATTAATGGGGAATTGAAGAGCTATTTTCCTGGGAAGCGAGGACTGAGACAAGGTGATCCAATTTCCCCATATCTCTTTCTTTTGGTTATGGAAGCTTTCTCTGCCATCTTCCAATCAAGAATTAACCTTGGGGGTTTTCTATATCACACTAAGTGTGCCAATATTAACATTTCTCATCTGATTTTTGCTGATGACATATTCATTCTCTGTGGAGCCAGCCTTCAATCTTTTTCTACTATTGATGTCCTGTTAAAAAATTTCTATTCCTATTCTGGGTTGCAGCCTAACTTCCAAAAGAGTGCTTGTTTTTTTGCTGGAGCTAATGAAGACTTAAGAGGTATTCTGGATATCCCTGAGGCAAAATTACCAGTCAAGTACCTAGGGGTCCCTTTGATATCTTCTAAACTAAGGTATTCTGATTGTGTGGTTCTGAAAGAGAGAATGCTCAAGAGAATTCATTCTTGGTCCAATAAGTTGTTGTCCTTTGGGGGTAGAACTCTACTAATAAGCGCTGTCCTATTCAGTATCCAAATCTACTGGTCGTCCATTTTTATCTTGCTCCAAAAGATCATAAAGGAGATTGAAAGCTTACTTAGTGCCTTTCTTTGGAAGGGCCTGGAGCTGAAATCTACAGGTGCAAAAGTTGCTTGGGAAGCAGTTTGTAAACCTAAAAATGAAGGTGGTTTGGGTTTCAAAAGACTTAAGGGATGGAATAAAGCATCTATGATGAGGCATCTATTGGCTATTTGTAAAAAAGAGGATATTCTCTGGGTCAAGTAGATTCATTCTTATATGATCAAGCATCATTGTTTCTGGTCTATGAAGCTTCCCAATGACTCCTCTTGGACTCTAAGGAAAATTTTTGAACTAAGGAGGGAAGGGCAGCAGTTCATTAAAGTTCACGTTGGAAATGGTCTTAATACCTTTCTTTGGAATGATAATTGGCACTTTCTTGGTCCCTTGTACCTAAGATTTGGAGATAGGGTTGTTTCTTTGTTTGGTAGATCATTAAATGCAAAGGTCAGTTCTATTATTCATGATGGGGAATAGCGTTGGCAAAGGGGTAGAAGTGATCTTGTTAGGGATACCATTGCTTCCACTTCTCATGATCTTGTGCCTCTTATGGATAGAGCAGAAAGAGTTTTTTGGTCTTTAAATGCCAATGGCTGCTACGCAACTAAATCTGCCTGGTCAGGTATTCGTTCATGTGTTCCAGAAGTGGATTGGTTTCACATGGTCTGGTATCCGAAATCAGTTCCAAGGTGGTCTTTCATTCAATGGATTGCTATTTTGGAATAGGTTGTCCACGAAAGATAGGCTATCTGCGTGGGGTGTGCTAAATGATAGAGAGTGTGTTTTATGCATTGGGGGTTTAGAATCTCATGCCCATTTATTCTTTGATTGTCAGTTCTCCTCAAGAATTTGGCTTAACATTAGAAGCTTATGTGGGATTATTCCTCATGCTTGGGATTTACATTCAGAAGTTCAATGGAGCATTTCCAATTGTAAGAGAGGTTCTATCCAATCTCTCCTATTCAAACTTAGCCTCTCTGCCTCTATCTATTACATTTGAAAGGAGAGGAATAATAGAATCTTTCAGCATATTGGACATGATTTTGCTACTGTTGATAAGCAGATTGTGAATGAAGTGAAAGCCTGTGCAGTCTCATGGAGGAGGATTCCTAAGACTACTGAGAATATTAGGCTTTGTCTGGGGTGGGGTATTCCTGAGATAGTGTTTGGTCCAGCTTAAATCTGTATCTTCTCTTGGAAGAATTTACCCAGCTCTGTTATTAACTTGAAGCTGTGTTCCAATTGGGGAATTCCTATGAGAGTGCTCAAACAAGCCTAGTCTTGTCCTTTGCTTGGTTTCTGGTTGTTTCTGCTGGTAGCATGTAGTTAGGATTTTTTGTATAATCCTGTTTTTGTTGCTTGTTTGTAGTTCAGCTGTCAGGGGGTGTTGGTAGGATGTAGTTCTGTCCAAGGCAATCCCCTTGGCTTTTTTGGGCTCGTCCCTTTTATAAAAAGGAAATTGTTCAAAATAAAATAAAATATTGAACTAGTGTTACAGAACCCTGATATTTTTTACGCCAACATTTAAGCTCCATTTTTTGGAAGGGTGGATGTGAAATGAAGGAATGCGAGGTTGAACTTTGTAATGTCGTACGAAGGTTAACTGTTGGAGGTGGATTGAATTCTCAGGTCTAGGAGTGAACATATATATAGTAAGGAGGCATCTTGTTAAATTCATGTGAAAGTAGGATCATTCATGGAAGCATTCAAATAATTATCATCATGTACTTATTTCAAACCATCAATCTACAGCTCTCAAAATCCGTGTAGATATATAAGCCTGAAAAATACATAATTAAGTTGAAATTTTCAGTTCTTGAAATGATTGATATCAAGTGCAACTTAAGATTTATCCATCAATATACCTATACTCTTCCCAATTGATTAGGCACGTATCTGTTCTATTTGACATTTTCTTGGTTTGGATCTTGGTTTTCATCAGGACTGATGGAAAGGATGACACTAGCAATCCTTCTCGAGATGTGAACGCTGGCATGTATGATGGCTTTAGTGAAACGCAAACAGAGTCTCAGGTTTCAACTCTTTTATCTCTCGCCATTAGTATCAGTTCTTTCCCATGTTTTAATTTCTTAGGCTGTTTTCATATCATGGATTTGTGGAGGGAGTTACCAAGGAAATTTGTAGTCAAATCAAAGAATTACATTTAGCTTCACTTTATCATCTTCTTATCTTTCCCTTTCCCTTTTCGTTCTTTCACAAATTATAATTCTAACACAACTTCATGAGCTGTCAGCCTATCTTTAATGTTACCGTTGTTAGTGGTTGGCTGAATTCTGAGCTTCTGCACATCAATCATTAGCATGAAATTATTTCATGCTAAAGTACATTTGGTGCAGTAAAAGAAAGCGATACAGTGCTTCAAATTTTAAAAGCAAATCACTTTTGAGGCCTTGGAAGCTCCTGTTTCCAGCTTGAGCTGGTTTCTCCTTGACTGCATTTTTGCACATTAACATAGTCCTATTGCTATGTGCTACAAATACAGGTTGTTGGTTATGAGGAAGATTTATCTGGCCGGCAAATGATAATCGATAGAGTCCGAACAAGGAGTAGCTTGATTTGACTTCCAAAAGGGCCGCTCTCCATCAATCAAACAACATGCTGACTGAAGGGTTCAAGAAACAGAATCATTACATGCAGGTTCATGCCGCCTTCTAATTCCTCATTGGCTTGCGGTTAGTAACTATGTATAGTTCAACAGCTTGCAAAGCAATTTCGTGTTGGATTGCAAAAAGTCAACAATATGCTCGGGGGTAGGGTAGGGTAGGGAGGTAGCAACTTTTGAGGAATGACGGGGCTAGAATCAAAATTGTGTTGCTTATATATGGATTCCTTATGTATTGCCGGAAAAATGTATTGGAATCCTGTAATATTAATCAAATCAGCTGCGATTCAATATCATGTTGAGCTTCATCTTGAACTCGTCGATTCTGAAAGTTTAATGCCGCTCAAAGGAATTCAGTATGGCCATATTTATGGTACATGATCAAATCACTTTTTATTTTAATTCCTAACAACAAAATCATTTTTTATTTGTACATTAAGCATTTTGAGTCGTTAATCAAAATTTCCAATTTCATCATAGTTAATGCTGAGTGGCCTCTGCCAAAAATGAAAAAAGAAAAGAAGAAAAATGAAATACACAGCTTTTGCCTTGTACCCATGAGTGATTATTCTGTTCATTCGGTATTCGTAAAGCACTGGCGTGCGGAAGCCATCAAGTCAGAGACCCCTAAAAAATGTATGGTAAAACAAGCACCTGAAGGAGCACTTAATAAATTTTCAATACCCAACACTTGAATTACAACCCAAATAATTTTGCTCTTAGTTCTGGCATCACACAAGGTCGTTACCAACAATTGGGGTGTCTTACCTCATATGATACAAACAAATTAAGGCTATCTAGGGAAAAAATTTGTAAAAGAGGAAAAAAATAAGTGTTTGAATCCATATAAGAATAAAAATACTAAGGGGTAAATATACTTATATGAACACACATTATGGTGTGATTATGGAAATTCACAAAATACCCCCCGACAGAAATCAAATTACTGTTGTGATGGAGCCAATATGAAATTTGACGAAATCTGTTTGACATCATCAATCATAATTACAATAGACATAATTGTCTTTTTGTAACATGTGTCTATTTTCACACATCTGTAGCATTTCACAGGGAATAAAAGGACAGTGTGATCCATTATAACTAGAATTTGATGATGTCAGACAGATTCCGTCGAATTTACAGTCTGCATCATAACATAGGGTAATTTGTTAAGCGACAAGATGTAGTTTGTAATTTCTCAAACGAGAGGAGACAATTTTTATTTGCAAGAACCTAGGGGTGGTTTTGGTAATTTGCCCAAAAATAAAGTTTTTTTCTTTTTTCTTTTCCAAGTGGGACTCAGAGAGAAGTTCGCATTTAGTAGCAACTAGATCACATGGGATCCAAAGGCTCCCCGTAGCCCTAGACCACACAACGCCCCTTTGGACAATTCGTTTGCTTTTTTCTACGGAATATTTAAATATTCATCCTCTTTATACATGCCATGTAAGAAATCATCCCGCCCTTTTTTCATATTTATGTTTTCCCCTC
>BPLS01000216.1:155400-171627 GCA_019656275.1 Rhododendron kiyosumense | reverse complement strand
GCTTAAAACGAAGTATGGGCGGCTCTATTCTATTCGGTGGCTACAAAACCCTTATAAGCCACATATTTATAAGTTGCAGTAATCTCCACCTTCCTAAATAGACACTCAATGCAAAATAATATTGATTTCCTTCCACTTCCTAAAATGTCACTCTAAAAATAAAATAAAAAATAAATTAACAAATCGATAAATGGGGAACAATTAAATGTGTGTTTTGTCGTTAAATTTGCCAGCAAATAGAGACTGTGGCCTGGGTCCTAACACAAACTTAGGCAATTAATCCCTACAAAGGGAGAAATTTAGGTAGTCGAGGAGGATATTTAATGGTGCACTAAAAAGAAAATTGAAAAGAGAAGTACAAATCAACAAAAGAGGATGGAAGTGAAGAAAGGAAAACCTCAATTCAAGCACCAAGAAAATAGTATGACACTAAGATTGTATAGGGTCCTGTGTTGAACAGACTGGTGTCTTCCACTCTGCCAAAGCTAATGTTTTCTCATTTAGCCTTCTAAGACCAAACACAAGCACTAGTTAAGAGGGAGGGGAAAGAGTTAGGAAAATCAACTTGTTCGGGATGGTCCCTCATGTAGGCAAGTGAGAGAAAAAAGGCTGTAATGCTGTAGCGATGGATACAGGAACAGGAATTAAAAGAAACAAAAAAGAGTTGAAAATTTAAAGAACTTCCTGAGCATCTGTTTTCTTGGGCTCTTTAGTTTTACATGTTTTAAATGTTATGATTTAATAGCAAAGTGATACTAATACCGTGGCCATTTCGCCAATGTTGAATATGGGGCCCATAGGTTGAGCATTGGGGAATCGGGGGAATAGTGGTCTTCGCTTTATTGTTGTAGTGTTCTGTGGCAGTAGGATGTAAGTCAGAGCAAAAAACCATAAAAAAACCGGTGGGTCTTTGAATCTTAGATATTTGACTGATCTCTGGCTCCAGGTCTAATATGAAACCCCCATTTGGAAAAGGAAATAAAAGAGACAACAGGAAACGCGGCTATGATGAGGATGACGAGTTGGATCCCATGGATCCTAGCTCTTATTCAGATGCCCCTCGCGGTGGCTGGTAGGCTATACTCATTTCTCTTAAATAATGCAGCAGCTCTCTCTCTCTCTCTCACACACACACACACACACACGCATGTGCACTTTATGGTCTACAAACTAAAGACTCAAAACAGTTAAATTCTTGAAGTGTGCCAGAGTTGTTCTTTAATTTCATCTAATTTGCAGGGTTGTAGGCCTGAAAGGAGTTCAGCCACGAGCAGCGGATACCACTGCCACGGTATGCCTTCAGCCTTTTAGTTGATAAATCTATTGCCTTGAAGCTACTTGGGATATGTCTGCTGCCTTCTTGTATAAGACATCATTTAGTGAAATCAGATCGAACACAATTTTTAACTTTTGCATGCTGAGGCTTTGCATTCGACATGTATGAAATGAATTAGTCTCATCAATACAGAGGTATTGAGTTGGAAATTTCGTGAAATGGTTCCATAGGAAATTGGCAGGCTAGTGCATAAAATGTTATTCTTTGAAGAAATTGCTTGAGACATAGTAGATCATTCATGCTTTTCTGTCCTCCTAAGTGTCCGAAACATGTTTGGTTTTGTAAAAGCGAATTATATAGGATGCTTTGACATGAGTGTTCAACATGTGTCAGGAAGTGCAAACAGAGACACCCCATATTCTCTAAAGTGCCACTTGGATCAAAAGCTTGACCCCAGATTTTGGTTTTGGCTTTAGGATGCTTAACTACTTGAGCTAAAGGACTTGTTATAACTTATCATATATGTCCTCAATTGTTTTACACCATAGCTTCATCTTATTGTGGATGACATTACTCTTAGGCATCTCTAAATTGATAGTGTCAAGGACGCTTTCACATGAGTGTCCAACATGTGTTGGGAAGTGTGGATAGGGACACCCCACATTCTCGGGGGTGTCATTGCTTTGTAGGTTGAAAGTCCAACTATAGTACTAAGGTAGTACACTGCATTAGTACCACTTGGATTAAACTCAACTCCAAAAGCTTGACTCAAGATTTTGGTTTTGGCTTTATGATGGGTAACTACTTCAGCTAAAGGACATGCTTTCGTCTTGTCATGTATGCCCTCAATTGTTTTACGCCATAACATCATGTCTTAGTTGCACAAAGCGGGAATGGGAGTGGAGGTAAGTAGAAGATCCTAAGTTGGGAGTGCCGAAAGATGGCCCAATAGTTTTTATATCAAATTTATGGACAAAACACGTAGCCGGGAGTCCAAAATCTCTCTCTCTCTCTCTCTCTCTCTCTCTCTCTCTCGGTCAAACGGAATGGGTTTTTTTTCTCTCCCTCTTTTGCTTCTTCCTTGCATATGTTTGCGAAGAGAAGTCCGAATTTATTCCTTGACATTAGTGTGAAAGCTCCCATCCTATTTAGGGGTGCACTCCCGTCTTGAGGGGAGCGAGCTCCTTACACTAGAGCACCGATTCGAGCTCCGGCGTTGGTAGTGCACCCAGTTTGGAAGCTCCCTGCAACTAAGCATCATCTTATTGTGGGTGACATTACTCTTAGGCATCTCTAAATTGATATGTCAAGACTTCCCTCATTAGTTAATGGGCATTTTGCCTAGTCAAAGTATGCAAAAAATTATCATTTTATTTTGCCTAATCCCACCCTGCTCTCTACTTCCGCTATCAACTTAAAATAACTTAAAATAGTTGGTCATGTAGCATATTTCTGTTAGTTGACCAAATTTGTTTAGTCCCCCAATTGATAACGGGCAAAATGCCTAGCCTATCGCCCAGCCATTGGGGTTGTAAAACGATGGTTTGGCTAGGTATTTTTGCTGACTTGCTTGCTCTTCATTTTGTTTTTTCTGGTATAAAGGCTTGTTATTGCATTATTGACCTCTCTGTGTTTTTCTTTTCCATGCTACTTGTCATCTTTGCATGTCTCGAGTCCTCTACTGCCCAAACCCCCATTGTTTGGGAAGTACATGGGTACTGCTGTTATTGGTTCTACATTTCATGTTTTTCTAGTCTATGGGAAGATATTCACTGGATGTCATTGAGGGTTGGTTATTTGAGGATGTTTTGTGATTGCATCATCTACTTGTATTGCTCTTTTACTACTAAAGCTTGCTTTCTGACCATCTGAAGGAAAAAGTGCTTCAAAGTGAATTGCTTTTCTCTATGAATTTCAGGGCCCTCTCTTTCAGCAGCGCCCCTACCCTTCCCCAGGAGCTGTGTTGCGGAAAAATGCTGAAATTGCTTCTCAGAAGAAGAAGCCTAAGTCTCACTTTGCTCCAATATCCAAGAGAGGGGATGGAAGTGATGGACTTGGTGATGCTGACTGAACAAGGTAAACCATATGAAATCCATAGCGTAAATTTTGACTTTAGTTCAGCTGCTGAGTTACAGATGGAAATCAGCGCTCCCCGCACCCCCACCACAACCACCAACAAAGGAAAAAAAAAATCTGTGACATCGTGTGTATATTGTTTTTGCTTTTCTTTTTCTTATTATACATTTCGTCCACTTAGGAATTGCTCAGTTGAAAAGAAATTTGTGTGCTGGAATTAAATGACTTGACAGTATTTATGTTGGTAAACATGATGCCTTATGAGGGGAAGCTTTTTGTAATCATGCCGCAGGAATCATTTTCAGTAATGCATTTAAAGGTGTGCAATAGAGAGGTTGAATTAGCCTACTTTTTTTGCGAAGGGGATGATAAAGTCCTAGACAATTTGCCTGAAGAATGCTGGATTTGCTTACTCATCTTGACTAGGATATTACTGCAGCTGGGGTTGGAATAATGGTACTCATTTTCTGTTTCACATTTAATAGGCATGTATTTTAGAAAACTATCAATAGCTAAAGGAGTCATGGTAAATTTTTTGGTATCCTTTTTCCAATTTTTGTGAATCTGCGTAAAATTATATTCTTGATTCTATCAAACTTTGCCTTGGGTTTCTTTGTAGTTTAACAGGGTATTTGGATTTATCATCGAAATAAAGTCAGTCTCTTGTGTTTCGACTTTCTAATGGATGGAATTTGTCGTTTTAGTGTTAGACTGAATTGCAGAAGTTTGATTTTGTTTGGCACATTTGTGTATTGTGAGTAGGGAAATTTGTTCTACTAAATGGTCTCTCAGCATAAAAAATTCCACATTTTGTTTAAGTGGTATACTAGATAGGAATAAATATGTTTGGCGATGTTTCATCTTTCTGGATTAACTTGAGTATTGTTCTGTGGAACTCAATAAACAGAACATGTTTTATTTGACAAAATGCTCTTTTTGATTGAAAGGGCTGAGTGCGTGTGGGATGCTAGTTGATTGCAATGAGGTTGTACTAAAGGAAATGTTTGACATGATGTGCATCAAACCCCGGACACAATTTTGAAACAAACTCAGGGCACAATTTTGGATCCGCAACCGTTCGATATATGTGGACTCATATATCAAGCGATTTTGAATACTCTTGTGTTTGGAATTGGGTTCCAAGCATTTGGTCTGTTGGGATACTACGTACGTAAGCTGCTTTTCTAGTGGATCGTTGAGCTTTTGTTGGCTTGTTTGTTATTGATTGTGATGTTGCCCTGTCCAAAAGGATGCTGATTTTGGCGTTTCGCTTTTGTATGCAGGCGCTCCACTTTTTATATAAAGTCACGCACAAAGTGGAGCGCAAAAGATATTCTATTGCCATAGAAGATGAGAACTCCGACTACTTTCATATCTCTTCAATTACAAATTTACAATCTCATACTTGTAGTCTTAAGTGAACAATTCTATTATGGGATCAAATGTTCGGCTGTATACTTGTCACATGGCATTTTTTTTTTTTTGACATAAAAAAAGAACTTCATAATAGATAAAGAGTCATTACAAGAGTTCAAAGATAATAAATAGAGCCCCAATTACAAAAGGTTACCAGAACTAAAGTTAGATAAGAGAGAAGCAACAAGCATAAAGGATAGACAACCTCCAAAACAAAAAGATTCACTTTGAGTAAACTATCCATTGTCGGAGGGATAAGATGTGACTTTAGAGTGAATCCTAGAAGAGGCTGCAAATCTTGCCAAAAGGAAAGCTTGATGTACTCTGGAGCGCTCACATAAAGATATATTGCAAATATGGACTTCTTGAGTGAGAAAGCACAAGTCAAAAAACAGAGGGGGTGAAAAAGCTGGGAATTCCTTCGAGCTTCTCAACTGCTGGAAAAGATAATAGTCGTTAGTGTGGATATTTATATGCAACATACAGTTATCAATGGCCCAACTCACAGCTGCCAAGAGAGAAATGATAGAGGCACAATCCCTGTGAGAATTGGAGCTCTTGAAAGAGGAGCCCACAGTCAGTCCTAGAGTTACCATAAATATTAGACCCACACCCGTTTTCTTTCTTGAGCTGCACATTAAAAGAATTGGCATAGAAAATATCCAGGGCTGATTTTTCCTTAGAGCATAGACATGAATTTGCATGAAAAGTAAAGGGTACAGTATCAGAAGCCTGATCAGTACTACAGTAATCAAGATGAGTCACATGACATTTTTGAATTGCTGGTTTCAGTAGAGCCTCTCCGCAGCCTGCCCTCCCAAAACAAACTTCTTGCCCTCCTAAAACTTCTTGCTTGTGTTGTTTCAATCAGTGTGAAGAATTTAAAAACGTTTTTTTTCCCTTCAACATGACAAATTTTATACTAGTACCATATTCCAAAAGATCACAAGTACCTGCAAAAACAAAATTATAAACTTCTTTAGACAATAGATTGATTAATGGCAACCTTAAAAAAAGAGAAATTCTTCCTATGAAAGAAAGAAAACAAAGTGGACCTCAACTTCTTGTGTTATTGTTACTTGCTTGCTCTAGCTCCTTAATTGCTTGTGCCCCTAAACCTTCGGCCTTTACTTCAGCGTGTTTTGTAGGAGTTTGGATATGAAAATGCAAAGACTCATAGAAAAAAATTCTTTTCACAGTACGTGTTCCTATTCTATTAATTTGCTTTTGAGTTCTAAGAGAATTTGCATCCAAAACAAGTGTAAACCAAGTTACCTGACCATTCGATCAAACCCCAACCAACACGTCCTGAAAGATATTATAGATGTCTTAGAAAATCTATCAAAATCAACTTTTCTTTACCAGGCAGGAAAACATAATGTTCCACATCTTCAAGTACTTATAGGAATTGAATAAATTATCTGAACTGACTGACTAAGGTGCTTGTAGGAATTTATAGCCAAAAGTCATTCAGTTAGTGGACTCATACAATTTATGCCCTCAAAGGGTAGTCATGTTGTATATATGCATTAAGGACACGAAAGTCTCATGGCTTTCTCCACTTATAATAACATGATATTGCAAAATGCATGTTTTCCTAAGAGAAATAATCATACAAGTAGTGCAGTTAGAGTTTTTTTCCTCAGCAAACGAAACTTTTATAGCACTCAAAAGGATACAACGAGCTGGCTCGAACACAGTAAGATTACGCACTTACTAGTTCGAACAAGAAAAAAGAACTAAAACAAAACCCTCCAACAGAAAGTTGGATGCAAGGCCGGCTTATGGCATAGGCGAGGAAAGCAACCGCTTCCGGCCCCCGAATTTTGGTATAAAATTGAGGCCCTATTGTAATGTAACTTACATATTAATATAGAATGTTTCCAAATAAAAATACAAACTAGATACTTGGTTTAGTGGTCGCATAATATTGTCATGCTTTTGTGAGTGTGTGGTTCGTCTCCCATGCATCTCTATAATTGCAAGCATATTTTTTTTACATTTATATTGTCATAATTATATTATTTTAGTTTGATATTTTGTACTTTTATCATTTTTTAAAGAAATCATGAATTTGTAAGGGCTCAATATACAAAATTTGCTTCGGGCCTCCAAAATATATGAGCCGGCACTGGTTGGATGGCAACCATCTCAATCCAATCACACTACAGTTTTAACAACCTGACTCCGTCCAGAAAAATCCTAAAGTCCTCCACCGAATACACCTTTATGATGAATTTAGCCTTTACCCATAATGTGACTCTAGTTTTAATCAAATCACCTATTTCCTTAGCACTTGTAGTTGCATTGTTGAACACATAAGTATTTCTTACCAACCACAAAGACCACAAGGTTGCGAAGAACGAAGCCTCCCACACATGTTTCTCCCATTTTCTGAATCTTTGTCACCCCACCAAATATATAGGTCTTCCAAAGAGACAGGGCACACCCATCTCACATGCCACCAATCCATAATACGAGACCAAACCTCCCAAGAAAATTGACAATGAAGGAATAGATGCTAAGATGTTTCCAAGTGCAATGAGCAAAACGGGCAGAGAACAGTTTGTCCCTCTGGAATTAGATTTCTACCCAATAGCTCAGCTCTAGTGACCACCTTGGATTGGATAGCCATCCAAGCGAAAATTTCCACCTTTGGGGAACAAAGATTTTTCCAAATATTTTCCAACACCGGATTTCTTGTGAACCCATCAAACTCCCACTGATTATACACTAATTTTACCGAGAATTGATTGTCCGAAGACCATTTCCAACGTACTGAATCCCGCCTGGCCGAATCTGGAGTTACGAAATGCAAAATTTCCCAATCCCGTAAATTCCTACTAAATGTCAGCTTCCAACTTTCCTCCTCAGCCCCACCCCTCAACGCATTGACCACCGCTTCTTTTTTAGTAGTGCAGTTGGAGTTACTGAGTTAGGACGGATTAGTCAAATTTGTTCGCAGAAATGTCTGCATTACACAAACTAGTTAAGCTTGAGGGTTAGTCCGGGTGCTTGGTGGGCAGGGGCGGATTCAATGTAAGTACATGTGGATCACGTGACCCACTTGAAAATTGGGTCTCAAGGAAGGGACCCGAAGTTCAGGAAAGTAATATATATAAAATACCCCCAAAACCACTGAATCTGCTCGATGGTTCCAGCGGTGAGATGTTGGGCCTCCACACAAGCAACGTGCGTACTATCGACGTCTTCCTCCTAGGGTTCGAACTGACTACCATCCATCTCTCTCTCTCGAAGAACGAATATCCTCTCTCAGAGTACGAATATCATCTCTCTCACTCTCTCAAAGAACGAATATCAGAACTTGCTAGGACTGTGAATTTGTTGGAGAGATCCTCACAAATGCTAGAATTGAATCAGAACTTGCTAGGACTGTGAATTTGTTGGAGAGATCCTCACAAATGCTAGAATTGAATGGACCCATTGAATATGCGAAACCCCCAAGGGGATGAATAATACTACCATCAAGGTGGAGGGGTTACGGGAGTTACAGCAGCATACATCAATATGTCTATTGATTATGATGCGTTCGGATACAACGAACCGGGACCGGTTGCCTCGGGAGACCTTTCAGAAGTCCCGGTTTCATTCATCCGAAATTTCGTAAATTTCCAACACATTTCCCTTTTTTTTTTTGTGGTAATGGTTAACCATTGGAACAAAAATATGTAGATTTTACTTTAACATTTTAACGTTTTGCTTTAACAGAAATACGTTTTTGCTTTAAAATTTTATACTTTTGCTTTAACAAAAATATGTTTTTGCTTTAGCAAAAACGTATTTACTTTAACATTTTAACTCACACAACAAAAATACGTTTTTGCTTTAACATTTACAGTAACATTTTTTAATTTTTTTTGACAAGCTCAAAATTAACTACCACTACAAAAAAAATATTTGATAGATATATATACTCATTTTTGAATTAAATAATAAAAATTAAATGAGTTTGCCTACGACTTTGAAACATATAAGACAGGATGACCCATCTGTAGAAAATTTTTGGATCCGCCACTGTTGGTGGGTGCACTTCTCGCGTAATTATTCGGGGTTCGATTTGTGGGGACCAACAAAGCTACAACCACACCCAAATTTACAAGCCCATATTCCCACCACACACAACCCCCGCCCCCACTCCCCCCCCCAAAAAAAAAAAAAAAAACAAAAACACACATACACGTTCTAGTGTCTGTGGCGCCTTTGGGCTTTGTGAGTGGGTGTGATTTAAGATAAATTGTTTGTGGACATGTCACGATAAAATAATTTCTTGTGAATTTTCTATTCAGTATAGGATGCTTGTCTTCGACCAGACCGATAAGGGAATTAGGGGGCGTTTTGCTTCCTTTTTAAACCTTCTTTTTTTAAAAAAAAAGAACGTAATTTCAAACTCAAATATAATAAAAATGAAAAATAAATTTTTAATTTTTTTTACACCGTTTAAAAGATCTCAATGAACAATGAGATCTTTCAAACAAAATCTATATTGATAGAAAAATTATTTGCGTAAACACATAATTTTTGAATTGCGGATAAATAAGCTGGTTTAAATACCCCTTACCATCATACCAATACAATTGCTAGGGGAGGTTCTTTTTCCCAATATTTGTATATTTGTAATTGTCATATTGCTAGTACTTTCCTAGTTTCATTGGGACATATTTTAATTTTCTAAACTAGGAAAATACGATTTTTTTTTTTTGATAAACAGAAAGGGTGGGAGGGGGCAACCAGCGTAGCAACTCCCATTGGGCGTGACCATAGGGGCTCCCGACCCGCTATGGAATGTTCGGTTTGAGCCATAGCTACTGTCCGGGAGGACAGACCGTCACTACAGCACCACCTAGGTACAAGTGGGCATAATGCTTAATCCCACACTCCCATGCCACTGGCAAGGCTCGAAACCGAGACCTTGCCTGGGAGTGAGGGGGCACCTGCCCACCAGGCTACCACCCACGGTGGTAGGAAAATATGATTGAATAATTATCTTTTGAGAAAAGAACTTTTCGGACAAAGCGAACGGGCCGGACTTAAACTTTACCAACCAACATGCGCATGAGCAAAATGTTTGGGCCTTTTAGAGCCTGTTCCAGAAAGTGAACAAGAACTTATTTTTTGTTCAATAATAAGGCTTGTTTCACAAAAATAAGGAGAATGTACTTATTTTTTTAGAATTTATATAGGTATCAATGGGCGCCGGAAAAGGAAATCGTACCGACGGCCGCGCAGGGCTGTCTCCGACCATCGGACAGCCGATCTGAGCCGTCCAAAATTTTTAAAAAAAAACGAAGGGGGCCAACGTGGGAATCAACAGCATCCGAGGTGTGTTGGAAGCTTGATCCAAGCACCTCTTTTTCGTGTATTTGATTTCACACGAAAAAGAGGTGCTCGGATCAAGCACCCTACACATCTCGGATGCCGTTGATTCTGGCAAAGGCCCACTCGGTTTTTTTTTATAGAATTTTTGGACGGCTCGGATTGGCATTCCGGTGGCCGGAAACGGCCCGGTGCGGCCATCAGTACGATTTCCCTCCTCGGTGCCCATTACTCATAGCACAACTCTTTATTTTTTAAGAAGGCAATTTCAAACTCAAAAATCATGTGCTTACACAAATAATTTTCTTATCAATATGGATCTTGTTTGATAGATCTCATTGAGATCTTTAATACGGTATACATTATCTTTGAGTTTGAAAATGTGAAATAAACTTTTTATTTGGGTTTTGTGGAATAACACTTCTTATTTTTCTTTGAGAAGTTTCAAAATAAATACTTATTTTTTAAGAAGGCTTCTGAAACGGGGCCTTAGGCATATAACCACCGATGGTAGTAGCCTAGATGGTAAAGGTGAGTGGGTTAAAGCTCCTCTGTCCATATCTGCAATTTGAGCCCCATGCCAAGCAAGGATTTGTTTCTTGTCTTGAGGCACTTTGACTGGTTTTGCGCGGAGGGCCATTCTCCATCTAGTACCTAGGTGGTGCTGTGGTGACGGCCTATCCTTACGATAGTAATTATGGCTCGAACTGGACATTCCACAGTGAGTCAGGAATCCCTATGATCACGTCCAAGGAAAGTTTCTACGCTGATCGCCTCTTCCCACCCTTTTGGTTAAAAAAAGAAGACATATATGCAGTTAGGCTTATAGAGAGATTATTTGTGAACGATGCTCACGTAGTGGCACAACACCATTTTCCGTTACATTCTTATGTTACCACCAAAATTAAGTGTTTGGATCCCACATGTCTCGCGAAGGATGGTATTGGGGCATAGTACCGTCCTGAAAGATCAGTACTGAAGAATTGATCGACAAGCATAGGATTACAATTAAATAGTAGTACTGTACTACTACTGCTCTCACTCTCTCTTTCTCTCTCATTAAAAAAATAAATAGTAAATAAAAGGTGTTTCGAAAAGGACGTGAAGCTTCTTCCTCCCGGGGTGGTGGCCACCGAAATAGCAGTTACCATTTATGGTAACAATCCATAATGATGTTGTTACTAATATTCTTTTCCCACACTGCTGCAGTTTCTGTTTCTCGATAATCATATCATGGCTTCAACCCCCCTCTGACTGTCATGTGCCCATTGACCAAAGAGTTTTACTGATTTAAAATCAAATCCAGAGAGAGAGAGAGAGAGAGAGAGAGATGGCTCCTGCATAAACACTAAACCCACAAGACAAAAATGATTTTGAACTTACCCAAAAGAAAAAAAAAAAGATTTTGAATTGTCGAGTTTAATAAAACTCTATCTCTTTTGCCGAGGATTATTAGTATTTAATTAATCCTCGGTGATGGGAATTAGGGAGAAAGATATAGCTTCAAACTAAGTTATGCATGAGCTGAAAGCGTGTATGCAAAACGTTTCAAATTATTAAAATTTGCGACAACGCCGAGCAAGAATCATGAGTGAGAATAAAAAGTATTACTAGAGAACTCTATGACCAGTGGCTGAGGTTACAAACATCCGCGCACTCTATCACCATAGAAATGGTTGCAATACACAAAATATTTGGGTATGCAAGGATGCACACGTTAAATTGTACTATATAATTCATAATAATAATATTCACATTGTAATATTTACATGTACGCATACATGCGTAACAGCAATCTTGAATTAATTAGAGTATATGTGGATATTGTTGAATGTATACTTCTAGTAGTATTTATTTTTTTGTCAATCGATAGAAGAAATCATTTGCATCATATATGAAGTATAAAATATATATAAATTTGGAACACTACATCAATTAAGATAAACAACATCCAACCTCCGGCTGGATGTTTTGTTTTGTTTTTATATTTGTTGTTGTGTGGATGAGCAAGTTTTGCTTATCTTCCCCTCCCCTTCGATGTATCCCTTTTCGAAATTTATAAAAATATTTCGTTTGCCGAGAAAAAAGAAGAAGAGAATTCACGAGACAATCAACGAAAGGAAAAACCCCTTTAAGGGAAGAACATTACACGCATGTGGAAAAATTTAAACTCCTAACCTCCTAGTGGGATGTTAGAATCCTGACCGACTATTTGGTTACATCTTTTTCCTTTGATGTGCCCATTATCGTGTGTGTATCGATGAAAACTTTCTTTTGCCAAGACCCAAACAAAAAAAAAAAAAGACATCAATCATGAATTCATAACATTTGTATGCTATGAGAATTTAAATGTTTTATGCAATTACCAAGAATTTAAGATGTAAAATTCTCTAGCGTTAGCCCTCTTGAACTCAGATGTAAACTAATTTATTCGTTATGATGTCGTATGCTCTAGTCCTTTTATTGTTCTCTCGTTCAGATGTAACTCTCTTTTGGTTGGATTAATATATAATATATTCACTTTTTCGCTGTTTAAAAAAAAAAGGGGTAAAGTACTATTGGTCCCTATCAACGTGTATCCTAAACTTTGAATAAGATGCATGCATATGTAGTGATTTTTTCTAATCGATTCAACAATTATCAAACGTCAAAAAATTATGGACAAAATTGCACAAGCAACATAAAAGACAATCCTAGTTAACTTTGTTGGCAATATCACCAAAAGAGTCATATATATTCTCAACCTCGATCAATATCGAACAAAGTAATGCAAAAGTGGACTATATTGTAAGGAAGCATGAGGCCGGCTTTATTCCATCCATAGGAAAAAATAACTATCTGTACATGTATGATCGATACAAGTTTTTTTTTTTTTTTTTCAATAGTTTACTAGCAATTAGGAACGATATTTCAGTTAATGATATATTAATCGATATTAGAAGTCACATTTTTTAGATCATTCTGCACTATTGAAATTTTGTTCAAAATTTGTAGTCCGTAGCTGCTTTTATTTAATTTTTTTGGAGATTATCTATAGAAAAACTAGGAAGGAAAAAAATATAAGAAACAAATGATGAATCTCACGTTAAGACAGTGAAGATTAATTACATGGTTGAATTAGTGTGGGGGAAGACAATTGATGTCTCACCCATCTACTATACTCTTGCACTTAGTAATACTTATTTGTTCAAATTAAAGGGACATGAGCCGAGTCCGTAAGATTTGACGCCATGAGTTGGAAATGCTCTGATAGTGCCCAAGGGCCTAGATGGAGGAGAAATGTAACATTCGTGAGTAGAAATATGCATAGAAAAATGGAATTGAAATTCATTCTTGAGATAATCCCGAGTACTTTAATTCTGGATGTGCCTTTTTCGTTTTTATCTTTTCCATCAAAGTTTTTTTTTTTTTTTTGAACGTCGATTTTTTATAAATCTTTAAAGATGATACAAAGATTAATAGGAGCAAGGAGAAGGCAATGAGATGCCAAATCCAAGACCTAATTCCTAAATTGGCAAGATGCCAACCTAGAAAACACCCCAACACTTAAAAGGCCTAAAAGTCGAGATAAATCAACAATTAACTCAAATGCGATGCAGCCCAACACCCCTAAAAGACCTGAAAGACCAAATGGAACCATCAAAGTTACCCACATCAAGTGGCGTTTATCAAAAAAAAAAAAAAAAAGTGGCGTTTTAACACTTAAAAAGTCAAGTGAAAGCACTTTCATTTTTATCAAGAGTACCATAACTGCTATGATGACCAATGACTTACTAATTTGTCATGAAGCCTGTCAGATGCTCTCTCTCTCTCTCTCTCACACACACACACTAGTTAATTACCATTAGAAGTAACCCTAGAATTTATGGCCAGTGCTGAGACGATCCGAAATTGGAAGGAAAACAGGATGGTGGGGGTGGGGCTTGGCAGATAAATCAACGTGGTTGTTAAACGTCAACAGCAACTACTACTACTTTTTGTTCATGCCTCATCAGCCAAAGGAATGAAGGACAATATATGCCAGTGCCAGGGGTAATCTTTTTCTGATATTTTCAGCAGTGCCACTGCCCAGAGGCAGTCATGGAAGAAAAAAAAAAAGGAAATTTCATTCATTACAAGATAAAAAAAAAATGAAAACAGTACAATATTAAGGAAAGAAAAGTATTGTGAGAGCCTCCGAGAATGCACACTATCCTCCTACTATTGGTACTCGTATGTTCTCAACTTATCTCTCTGCCTCTCGAAATTTTTCATTTTTCTTTTTAAAAGCAAACATACATATAGCTAGCTAGCTAAAAAAAAAAAAAAGGTGACAAGACGCCAAATACAAATGCTAGAAGCCCCAAACCCAGTAACCCAAAGTCAGGCATGGGAAACTAATTAGTTGCAGTATGCATGACTAATGATTGCAATGGGTAAAATTCGTATAATAATAATAATAATTTTTAATAATTCCGTGTCTCCAAGTAGGATTTAGCAGTTTGAAGAATTTCTCATAGGTGGGAGAATAACAATAAAGATACACAGGCCCACATGCACACTAATAAATACATTAGCCGTATAAGATGAACAACTTGGATCGTTGAATAATACTTTTTTTTTGAACGACATCGTTGAATAATACCTAGTGAATTTCATTAATTTGAGTCATATGAGGAACCACATGAAAAATCATCTTGCAAGAGGTTCTTGATTCCATTGTTTCAACGAGGGGTGTTTGTGAGCACTCAATCTCTTCTCGGGAAAACGATGTAGGGCACATATAAACACAGATTTATCTGGAGAATAACAACAAAATTAGCAGGGGCAATTTTACAATTACCTATAACCACCAGGGTATTTTTGGTACTCTCTCTCTCTTTCTCTCTCCATATTGGTGGTTCTTGACCAATAGGAAGCCAACTTGGTACTATATATCAACTCAGTACAGACGCTTCCAACGCCCAGCTCTGAATCCAACAAGAAACCCCAAGTGTAAGTAGACAAAGCCTCCAAAGCTCAACCTACTGATCTGCTGATAGATCTCTCTTTCTTTTCTCATCCTTTTCTCTTCTTCCTCCATCTTCTGTTTTAAGAATTATTTACATTTCAAGGAGTATGTGCATCAGAAACAACTAGCTTATTTTCTTCTTGTGCATCTAGCCCCCATTTTTCTAACCCATATTTATATTCTTGTTCTGTTTTTGGTTTTAGCCTTGATCAGTAGTTATTCTCTTGAAGGGAGAAAAATGGGTTTGAATTTCCTTACACCTGAACTCTAATTATCATGGGTTTCATTTAGAACTAGGGTTTCCGATTCCGATTACGTCTTTCTAATTAAGAAGTGTAATTTAAGATATATAAAAAAAAATCTAACTCATAGGACTTGTTCATTTTTGTGGGTTTTACTTCCTTTTTTTTTCTTCTTCAACTTGACATATAAAAGAAAATTCAAGAGGAAATTAATAGGGTTTGCATTTCCATTTTTTCAACAACTTAATAACTCTAAAAGAGATATGAGCTCTGTTTGCTCAGGCAATTTCTTAAGCACATGATTGGAGTGGGCTTTCTCCCCTCAATGATGCTTGTTTTCTCCCTTCGAGTTCTTTTCAGTAAAATTTTCTTTGTCGATTAAAAAGAGAGGATATATATGCATTCTATGTCTACCATACGTGCATTTGAAAAAAGGGTTTCCATTCCTTGTTCTTCTTTTTACAAAAACTTAATTATTGTGGGATTTTTTTTTAATATTATTTGAAAATTAACTTTTTGTGTTTTAATTCCATTTCTAGAAGAGAGCGATAGAGTGGTGATAAATGATGGGTAGAGGAAAGATAGAGGTGAAGAGGATTGAGAACAACACTAGCAGGCAAGTAACCTTCTCAAAACGCCGGGCCGGACTTTTCAAGAAGACCCATGAGCTTTCGGTGCTGTGCGAGGCCCAGATCGGTCTCATCGTCTTCTCAACCAAAGGGAAACTCTTTGAGTACTGCACTCAACCTCACAGGTTACCTTTTTTCCTCTTACTCCTGAAGATCTCTCTCTCTCTCTCTCTTGGGGATAGGGTTTCCTAAATTTTGCTCTATCAAATTGCTGTGATTTATAATTTGCCTGAAAGTGGTTTTTGAGTTCTCAATTTTTTCTGA
>BPLS01000216.1:90747-155205 GCA_019656275.1 Rhododendron kiyosumense | reverse complement strand
AGAAGTTCAATTGTTTCTTTGAAGGCCTTTTAATTAACTGCTCGCTCTCTCTCTCTCTCTCTCTCTCTCTCTATGATGGTAATCATTTGATCAGTATAGTTGATGTTCTCCTAATTCCATCAGACCTTTATTTGACCAACAATTGAGTGCTTTGACTTTCTTTTTACATGTTATTTTCATGCATCTGTTTCTTTAACAATTTACCTGAATTTTTTCCCCTTGAGAATCTTCTTTTGTGATGTGTTCTTTCAAATGAAAATTTTCATTCCTTCAATTTGATTCATTTGTTTCTACACATTTCTATTTCAATTCTGGGGCACGATTTTTTTAAATCGAGAAATTTATGTACCCATAAAAATGTTTCAAATGATTTCAATTCGTATCCATGTTTTCTTGTGCTTTTTTGCAATCTTCTTATACTCGTTGCAATATTTTTTGCAATTTTCCCCTCCATAACTATGAAAACAAAAAACACCCTAAACATAATTATATGACTTATATCATCGAATGTACTCACATTTTTAACCAAAATACCTTGTATAGTTGCAGGATCTAATATAATTCTAATTCAATTTTGCCCCAATTTTGTTTTCTACAACTTTGCAGCATGGGACAAATCATAGAAAGATATATGAGTGTGAAAGGGACTCGTATAATACCCGATCGTGATAACCGGGTAAGGCTCCTGTTACACATTTGTGTTATTATAAATTTAATACGAATGGAATGTTAAAAAAAAAAAACATATTTGGGGGAATCTATGTTTTATTTCAAAATAATTCAGTAAACATATTTTAAATTTTCTAAAATAAAATTTGTAGGAAGAAGTATACAACGAGATTACAAAAATGAAAAACGAAATTCACGACCTGCAATTGAGTTTGCAACGCTACAAAGGCCATGACTTGCTTTCTGCAAAATACGAGGATTTGGATGAGCTCGAACAAAAGCTCGAATCCTCGGTCAACAAAGTCCGAGCTCGAAAGGTAATTTTTTTTTGTTAATTTCCTTTTAATTACCTTCCTTTTTATTTTTCTATTTATACCCCCGTCTCATATTGCTTGTTCATTAATTCCAATAAGTCTTAACATTATTTAGAAGTAAAACTGAAGTTTCCAGACTCTCTCTCTCTCTCTCTCTCTCTTTTTTTTTTTTTTCGCCAATCAAAAGATTTAAAGTACTAGAATTGATCAATTAATAAAGGATATTAGAGGGAGTAATTTATATTGGTATTGCAGTTTCAGCTCCTCCAGCAGCAATTGGAAAACCTAAAGAGGACGGTAATTGCTCTCTCCGTCTTCTCTATAAATATTAATTTGTTCCGCACTGAAATCCATGTATTTAGTTTAGGCATATTTTATTTATTTCGAAATTTGAAGTGTCACATTCTTTTGTATATGATGTTTTAGGACAAAATGTTGGAGAAGGAAAACCAAGAGATTTTCAATTGGGTAAGTGCAGTGACTGAATGAGCTTGTGGAGTAGAGAAATGATAAATTAATATCATACATTTTCATGAACATATTTTTAAATAGTCTTAATTGCCAATCGAAAATCTAAGGATATATAAAATTGGGGTCCATGAAACTGTCTAGGAAAGAAATGAATGGTCCAGTATTGTTGACAGTTTCATTGACGGTTGGACCTAGTTTCATACACTGTACCAACTCTCCTTGCCAATTTAACTATGCTCATACTTGCTCTCGCTATACAAATTTTGCTTCTTTCACGCTCGATCTCCTGCGTGAAATATCTTGCAGGTGCCTTAATGTAAATATTTGAATAAATGCTAGTATACAATTTGAATTTAGTAATTACAAGGGATAAATTACCTCTTGTGCTATATATATATACACACACACACACACTAGAAATTAAAGAGTTAATGAAATTATAATTTACTGTGGAGGTCTAACTAACTAAGCATATGATCACAAATTATTCATTTGGGGATGTGTATATAGTTGATGAGTGACCAGATGCAGAAGCACCATCAAGCAGAGATGGACCAGCATCAAGCAATGACTGAGCTGAAGCTAGTTGGACATGATCATCACCATGACCAACAACAGCAAGTGTTGGGATATGGCGATCATCATCAGTTTTTTCCATTTTATGGTGGAAATGATCAGGGCCTGCAGCCCAGTAGTAGCACTGGTGATGATTTTCCCTTCCTCCAGCACCACCACCACCATTATCAGCTCCAGCCCACTCAGCCCAATCTTCAGGACTCCGCCTGCGCCACTCTCCTCCCCGCCCCATAGCTACGGTACATATTTTCTTTGATTAGGAAAGTGGCAAATACCGGGGGTAGCGACTGCTTAATATTAAAAACACACGACTCTGCTAATTTTGAAAATATATACAAGAATGATATTGCGTTGTAGTCGGAGGTTTAGACCCAATTTCAGATACTTTTTTCGTAACTGGCTTATTTTTGTATTTGGTCAAAAGAAATTCATATTTCTGTTTGCGGACCGGAATTACTTGGAAATCAACACGAGATTCTTACTTTTCAAAGATAACATTACCAAAGGAACTGGAAAGTCTGAATTAAATAAATATTTTGCAAAGATTTTCGCCATAATATAAATTATATTAGTGAACACACAAATGTACAATTTTTTGCTATATTTTTGTCCTCAGCGAGAGTATTTCAAAATTTTAACCATTTTCCTTCTGGATCTTCTAGTCATGATGCAATCAAAAAGTAAAAAAAAAAAAAAAAAAGAATTATCAAATATTCACCAAAAACAAAGATAACCACTACCGAAATTTCTAGATTAAAACGTAGTGTAGAATTATAAAAATACTCCTTCTGTCTGACAATTTTTGTCTTCTTAAAATATCGATCGTGTCATTTTCAGATTAAAACGTAGTGCAGTTCATTGCATATTTTTTCTACTTCTTTCCTACTAACTTCTAATAATAACAATAATTCCTTTTACTAACACAGAAAATTTCAAAAGATTGTCAAAAGTACATTTATTTTTTCTGTAAACGACACGACTTTTAAAATGAACAAAAATTATGACACGGAGGGAGTATAAATTTGCCTTCATCATTTCATCTTCTCGCACGATCCCTGAAGTTAATTATAGTTGGGTTCTTTTTGTATGAGTTGCAGATCACTGATAATTCTTCATGAGGAGGCTGGCCTATATATGGTATCAGCAAACAGAAGGAATATTTCAAGCCATCTCTATTATTTCCACTGGTGTCAAGACAGAAATCATTATTGATTTTAATATGTGTATGAAGACACTTAATTGTGCCTAGCTTCATATACTTTTATCTTTTTGGTGAATCACCTCTTCAAATACTAAGCTTCAGAACACATATATATACTTCTGTATGCATGTTTGATATGAATCTCATGCATGAATGAGTTGTGAGGTCACATGTGAAATTGTCGTAGAGTGCCACACACCGACTATAATAAATTTAGATAGTGAAACCCATCGTACTTTTATAGTTGTATTTAATGGCGAAGCTAGGATGGTTCAGGGCGGTGCTCCTTACCGTGAGTCCACTTGTTTTGTTGTATGCATGATTTAGTAAACATATGAAGAGAATTATTAAATGTAAAGTCAAGGCTTTCTCCTAGCTTCTTGTTTTTTGAAACAATATCAAATGCTTGATTCAATTCTTATGTGGTTAAAATGAAAGTCAGATGGATACTTTTTTCCATGATCTGAATTATTCATCTTTTAAATGACTATCTTTTCATTAGTTGTTTGAAAAATTATTATTTCGATAGCAGTAATACCTAATTCACTAGTGTAAAATAGTGAAACTTTTTTTTTCGAAATCCGGGTGACCCGTGTTCCATCGCCCCACCAACTAGGTCCGCCCTTGAGTTTTACATACCCCCAACACATGAGAGGTGGCAAATAGAGTGATCGGCTTGTGTGGTATGGCCACCAGCTGGTGCCGCACGGCTATGCATGCATATCGAGTCCAAAAAAATATTGAATCTCCCGTTAGAAGCGAAAGGTGCTCCAACGATGTGTTTTATGCTAACCCTATTGTATTTTGTATTGCCTCATGCTCCTCTCATTTGTAAGGGATAAGGCCAAAATGTTTTTTGTATGAAAGAGAAGAGTGCAGGACCATTGTTTTGCACATTTTTATCCAATCACAGCCTTCAGATCGATAGTGTAATAATTGGAGATATCTATTAGAGTGTATAATCTTACATCATGGTACGTATCTCCATTTATTCGAGCAACTTTATCAATAAACGGCTAAACGTAGATAATATTCGTAAACTTACTCAAACTCAAAATTGTTTATCGATTCATGGCATTGTCCCACAACATTTCCGTGTTGTGCATTTTTATGTGGTTCACATGTACACTTTTTTTAATTTGTAAGGAATCAAAGTATGAGGTGGTTCATAAATACTGTAGTAGCAAAATCCAAGTTCATGATTTCTTGCCGGGTGATGAGCTTGCTTTTCATCTTCAATCACCTCCACAGAAAATTGAAAATATAAGACAAAATCAAAAATCAAAATAGGAAACAAAAATGCTGGCGCAACACACTAGTGCACATAGTCGCACATGAGAAGTGAGCACAAGTATGGAAGTGTGTACTTGTGCACTAGTGTGTGGTGGCTACGATTGTTTCGTACCTTTATGATTGAATTTGGGTCTCTAGTTCAATGTAAATATTTAGTTGTTTAAATGGCTTTAACTGATACCTCCTTACCTCTCTATCTCGTGGTCATGACTGCAGATTTCATGACCGCCAATTGTGTGAGTGTAAAACTTCAGATTTTGATCCTCTAAATCCCTCTAAGATGTGCACGGGCTCTTGAAGTGCTTCTTTATGCGAAAGCTTCCGTTTAGGGATCCTCAAAGATTCTTCGAGTCATTCAAAACTAACATTAATTTTTCGTATACGGATACGTACCACAGTAAATATGAATGTACATACACGACTGTATGTGTGTGGTTATAAAACGTTTGTTAGGTGCGTCACATCAATAACGCATCAAAATCACAAAGAAAAACTCCAAGGCGACAGCAACAAGAACGAAGATGAGGAGGAGGAAAACGCAACGCACAAGACCAAAAGAGAACAAAACCACCAGGCCACCACCAATTATAACGGCCGACAACATTATCCACAACCACATATCCATATCTATCGCATACCATAGCTTTATCTACAAGTACATGTGTTTTTTTGGGTAAATATCTACAAGTACATGTTCACATAAACCTTGTGATTTTTGTATGGTGGCATGGCATGCTTCTGCTCGTTCCACGTGTTCGTCGAGATGAATCGGCCCTTTTCGACCGGAGCCAAGACAACCCATCTCTGCTCTCTCCGGTTGAGCAAGGCCAGCAAGTCTTCGGTGTTGGAATTGCAGCGACGTCGTGTTGGGTTTGTTGTGAGTGCGGAGCTCTCGAAGCCGTTCTCCGGGAACATCGGTTTGGACTCCAAGGTGATGTGATTATTGCCTGTATAGGAGTGTACAATGAGTAGTTGTAAACTGGGTGTTTGATGAAATGACTGTGAGGATTGGTTCTATTTAGAGAAGAGGGTTTTGTAGCTGATTCTGATTAATGGGTTTTTGTTTTGGTATTTTGATGCGATTTGTGATGAACTTTTGATTGGTTTTTTGTTTTGACCAATTTGGGTCCAGTCTGAAAAAGCTTTTCTTTTTCAATTGGGGGTTCAGGAGGCCTACAAAACTTGATCAGTACAAGTTCCATTGCTGTGCTGTATTAAGTCGATTTCGAGAAGAGGGTTTTGCATGTGATTCTGGTTAATAGGGTTTTTTTGTTTTGATTTTGTGATGCTAATTGCTTTGAACTTAGAATATGGGTTTTGTTAACCGGGTCATTTTGGGGGGCAAAATATCGACAAACTGTTCTTCCTATTTCAATTGAGGTCACTTGATGTGTCAATATTACCACTGTTTCAATGAGTTACTGTTCATTGAAGATCCTGATCGAGCAAGAAGTTGCTATTAATTTGTTTGATTTACCTCCTTTTTTAAAGTTCTATTTGAATAATTAAAAAATTGAATCTCATTGAACTGATAATGAATTGGTTAATCCGTATTTCTAAGATGCTTTAAGTTCTCTAAGACGGTAACATTGGGGGTCATCGATCTCTGGCTTTAGTCGAAAGGTTCGTCTTTGTTTCTTTGCAACGTGACATTGTGCATGTTACATGTGGTGTAACCACATAACATGTGTTTTGTTTGATTGGAGGCTTGTTAAGATTGCATTTACTATAAAAAAAGCCAATGTCAGTATTGTGAGCTAGCTAGGTTTTCAGACAAAGTTGAGTCGCATTCGATCAGCTCATTAGCCCTGCTCAAGACCGAAGCTCTTTCATGACCTTTTAAACAACATGAATTTTATGCTAATCAAAGGTCATTAGCTGCTCAAGTGAACCTCGAGCATCTGACTACATTAGTGCACCATCCTGATGTTACCATTGCTTTCTTCACAACATTTGAGCCTCAAACAGTAGTATGAATTTGAGTCAGACTGTGCCTTCCTGATTACAAATTTTACTAACAGTATTCCCTCTCATGATGCTGCTTACTTCATAGCTTTTGTTTTTTGGAGCATGTAGATTGAATTCTGCCACTGGTTTCTATTTTACTTATCAACCCAGAGCAAGTTCTTTAAGTTTCTCTTTCATTTAGTGCCATTTGGTTTAGTTTTCATTGTTGCTTCTCTGTCTATTGATCCTGATAAACTTGATAAATCTGGGACTAGTGTCAAATTGTGTACTGATGCCAGTTTATTTGAACTTTGAAGACCTTCCATTCCCATGATCTATCTCAGTTGCCCTGGATCGGCCCACTTCCAGGAGATATCGCTGAAGTTGAGGCTTACTGTAGAATCTTTAGAGCTGCTGAAAGACTACATAATGCATTAATGAACACACTGTGCAATCCATTGACAGGAGAATGCAGTGTTTCTTACAATTTGCCGTCACAGGATAAACCAGTAGTGGAAGATAGAATAGTATCTGTTCTTGGTTGCATGGTATGTCTCCTGAACAAAGGCAAGGAGGATGTTCTTTCTGGAAGATCTTCCCTCTTGAATACATTCCGTGCTACAGACATAAATGTAAGGGATGATATGCTTCCACCACTTTCCGTTTTCAGGGGTGAGATGAAACGGTATTGTGAGAGCTTACATGTTGCTCTTGAAAACTACTTAACACCTGACGACGCTCGAAGTATAAATGTGTGGAGGAAACTACAACAACTGAAAAGTGTTTGTTATGATTCTGGATTTCCTCGTGGGGATGGTGATCCCAGCCATACCCTTTTTGCAAACTGGAATCCTGTTTATTTATCCACCTCAAAAGACGATATAGAAACTATGGATTCTGAGGTTTCTTTTTGGAGGGGTAGCCAGGTGACAGAAGAAGGCCTGAAGTGGCTATTAGAGAAAGGATTTAAAACTATAGTAGATCTTAGAGCAGAGACTGTAAAGGATAACTTCTATGAAACAGCACTAGATGAGGCTATTTTGTCTGGAAAAGTTGAACTAGTCGAAATTCCTGTTGAAGTTGGTACTGCACCATCGATGGACCAGGTTGAGAAGTTTGCAACCATAGTGTCGAATTCAAGCAAAAAGGCCATATACCTCCATAGTAGGGAAGGACTTTGGAGAACTTCTGCTATGGTTTCTAGGTGGAGGCAATACATGGCGAGACACAAATCACAGCTCGTCTCCAATCATGAATCTACTAAAAGAGGCATCCAATTGCTGGATGCTGTAAGAACGGAAGAATTGAGGACTTCAAAATTAGTAGAAGTTGCATCATTGGGTAATGAAGATGTGTTTGATATGGCTCATGATACAACCAGAAAAATTATCAATCATGTCAACAAAGATGATAACTGCAATGGGGGCCGTGTTGGAGTCGAATCTCACCAAGGCGCCATGACGATAGAATCAGTTGATAATGCTGGAGTAGGATCTTTAACTGACTTCTGCAGAGAAGTGAATCCTCTAAAGGCCCAGCTACCTCCTTGCAACCTTTTCTCCAGAAAGGAGATGTCCAGGTTTCTCAAAAGCAAGAAGATTTCACCTCCTACTCACTCAAATTACCATGAGAGAAAATTGGAGACTTCTCGAAGGGAGAATCCCAATGGATTGCTTCAGAGGAGTGAAATCATTGGGACAAGTCCTGAATTGAGGCTTGCAGAAACAAGAAGTACAAACGGATCGGCAACCGGGAAGAATCTAACTCTGAAATCTCCGAGTCCTCCAGTTACCAATGGGACTTATCTGGGTGATAAATATTACTCTTCTTCTGGTCCCCCATTAAATGGACACAGATATCCCATAGGTGCTGTTAATGCTCCTATAAAACAGAGCAATGAGTTGAAAAAGGTTGTTACATCCATCACGGAGGGCAAAAAGAGCAATAGTGATGTGTCCATGGTTTCAGGTGATGATGGTTTGGGGACGATTGAAGGTAATATGTGTGCTTCTGCGACAGGTGTGGTTCGAGTGCAATCAAGAAAGAAAGCAGAGATGTTCTTAGTTCGCACAGATGGTGTCTCATGTTCTAGGGAAAAGGTGACAGAATCTTCCTTGGCGTTCACTCATCCTAGCACCCAGCAGCAGATGCTTATGTGGAAATCTACGCCAAAGACTGTACTTTTGTTGAAGAAACTGGGCCAGGAACTTATGGAAGAAGCTAAAGAGGTAGCATGCAATGATCTTGCTTGCAAATCAGAACAATTATTCATGTCATGATCTTGCTTATAAATTGAAAAAAATTTCTGTCTGTATTCTATTCTACTAGTTTCTCATGTTAGTATTCCCATACTTTTACATCTTGATGCTGCAGCCAGTGAGTACATGGCAGCACTTCAGAGGTAGTATGTACAAACTACACATTGCAAGAAGAAGGGAAATTTGAAAATAAACCAAACCAAACCAAACCGAGCCTTACGTCCCAATCACTTGGGGTTCGCTACATGAATCCGTTTCCTTCATTGAGCTCTGTTAAGGGCCACTTATTCACACAAATCCATTATACTTGTATCTTTGCGCATTATAGCATCTAATGTCAATTTAGGTCTACCCCTCCCCATAACATTGCTACCTAGAGCTATCCTATCCACTCTCTTAACTGCTGCATCTTCCGATCTACGGTAAACATGCCCAAACCACCTTAGCCTATTTTCCCTCAACTTCTCCTCAATAGGTGTACACCTACCATCTCACGAACTGTTTCATTTCTAATCTTATCTTGTCTAGTAAGCCACACATCCACCTCAACATTCTCATTTCCATTACACTCATCTTGTTCACATGTTGTTTCTTAATAGGCCAACATTCTGTTCTATAAAGCATCACTGGTCTTATGATAGTTCCATAGAATTTTCTTTTCAATTTTGTGGGTACCCTCTTGTCACATAGTACACCAATAGCGCTTCTTCACTTGAGTCACCCCACTTGGATCCTATGGGTCACATCATCAGCAATCTCTCCATCTCTACTAATAATTGAGCCTAAATACCTAAAATGATCACTCTTTAGTATCTCCTGGTCTTGGATCATCACTCTTTCTTTATGTGCACTACTGGTACCACTAAACTTGCACACTATATACTCAGTTTTATTCCTACTTATTCGAAAACCCTTTTGACTCTAATGCTTCCCTCCAAATTTCTAGTTTCGTATTAACACCTCTAGTGGTTTCATCTACGAGGAAGAAGGGAAATTTGAAAATCAGTCGATTAAATAATGTAGCTTGTGATTGAGTTAACCATATTTGATAGACTTTTGTAGTAATAGAAACCAAAGTTCTGGTATCTTCTCTGCCTTTTCTTCTGGTTTTATATCAAAAGTTTTCGTTTTTAGAGCTACATCATAGATGTGCTAAGCTTGGATAATGCATGAATAGTGTGCCCTCAGATCAGTCTATTTCCTACTGGATCTCATCGTCATAGACATAAGTTCTACAATATTAGCTTTTGTCTTATTCCGCCTGTATAACACAGTGGCACAGTGGCATATTCTTATGTTCACAAAGTTTCACTAACCTTCACAGAGAATTACTCCCTCCGTCCCAAATTGATTGTCCCGTCCGCAAAACGGAGTATTAAAAATAATGCAATTTTTTCAAGAAAAAATTCAAACTTTTTTCACAAATTAAAAATACTCATTGATATCTAGTAAGTTGTTGAAAAACTTTTGATTTTTTCTTGCAAAAATTATATTATTTTTAACACTCCGTTTTGCGAACTGGACAATCAATTTGGGACGGAGGGAGTAGTATACATGCAAACTTAAGGCCAGAATACATGAGTTTGCTTGAGTGAAATTGAAGTCACAGGGTCACAGCTATAATTGGCACACATGGCATGGCAGCTAGTTCTGTGTCACTTTCAGAGCAAAGTTGACATGCAAAAAATCTAAAGCAAGAGCAATTCCCAAAACAATTTGAAAGTTGTGGGCTTTACGGTTCATAAAAAAATCCTTTAAGGGGGAGGGATTAATTGTCATTTAAATCCATACTGTTGTAAGACGATTTTCTTTCAAACTCATGCCAATACCATTATGTGTTTCATGGGTATCAAGGTGCACTTGTGTCCCCAACTATATGGAGCGTCTTCCGTTCTAAAGCAAAAATGGCGTATCAGGATGTATGTCTGAAATGTGTTGGAGGCCGGGGCATGTCCAATAGGGACACAATACCTTCTCAGAAATGCCCATCCTTAGTATGTATCCACAATTAGATGCCAACTCGATTTTTTAACTTAATGCCTCCACATAATGATCGCTATGAGTTCTTTGGAAAAAAACCATTTAGAGGTTTATGTTTGAGTATCTCTTTATTTCTCAGCGTTCATGTTTTATCTTTGGTAAAAGCAACCAAAGTATGAAAACACCCATCGTTTGTTACTTTTCTCCTTGCTATACAAAACAACTTTTAGGAAAAGTCTAACAAAAGCATCCCATTTCCAGAAACACTCTTAACTAAATGAGTGACAAAAGTTTCCCACTTTTTCCTTTTCAAAACAAATGAAGTTTTGGAAATCAATATACCAAAACCTCAGTAATTGAGGTAGCAAATTTGAGACTAGATTCAGATTGGGGATGTCTTTTTGGAACATAAAAAGTTTGGTAAACTCTGAATGATTTCTTCTCTATATTAAAGAGCTTCTTTTGAATGAACGGATTTGTTTGGAATCAACTGCATTATTGTGTACTTGTGCAATACTCCATTGTGGCCTTGTTAAAGAGGGGGTTTCTATGTCCAAATTGTAGGTTGCTTCTTTCTTGCATCACCAAGAGAAGATGTGTGTCCTTGTTGAACCTGATGTACATGATGTATTTGCGAGAATCCCAGGGTTTGGCTTTGTTCAGACGTTTTATAGTCAAGATACAAGGTATGGAATGCAGATTTTAGAATGTAACATCTTGATTCTCCGGCACATCCTAAGAACTCTATCGGATTTCTTAATGTAGTGATCTTCACGAGAGGGTTGACTTTGTGGCGTGCTTGGGAGGGGATGGTGTTATACTACATGCATCAAACCTATTTAGAGGAGCTGTACCCCCTGTTGTATCATTTAATCTTGGGTCCCTTGGATTTCTCACTTCCCACCATGTATCCATCTTTTATCTCTTGCACTGTTTCTTCTTCATTTCGCCTTTCTTTTACTCGTTTTTCATTTTGCTTTTTGTTTTTGAGTACAGTTTGAAGATTTTAGGCAAGACTTGAAGCAAGTTATTTATGGGAACAATACAATGGATGGGGTTTATATAACTCTCCGCATGCGTCTCTGCTGTCAAATTTATCGAAATGGAAAAGCCATGCTTGGGAAAGTATTTGATGTCCTCAATGAGGTTGTGGTTGATCGTGGTTCTAATCCATACATTTCAAAAATTGAATGTTATGAACATGACCGCCTTATAACCAAGGTATGATCAACTCATTGTTTCCGAAATATTTTGAAAAAACCTTTGGTCAAGCCCTTAACCTTCACATAGGAGTCAAACTGCCACTTGCTCTTATACTAGTGATTATTACTTACGAGGATATTTTCCATCATATGTCCTCTAGGTGCAAGGCGATGGAGTCATAGTTGCCACCCCTACAGGAAGTACAGCTTACTCTACTGCTGCAGGAGGTTCTATGGTAAGCCTTCTTTTCCAATTTTTAGATATTTAGTGCTTGTCGCATTCAGAGTCGGCTTCTTTAGGTGAGCACCAACTCAGAGTAAACACAGAAAACTTGCAATTTCTTAGTGTCATTCTGTTGGTGCTTTTGACTTATATATCTGTTTGGTTCTGACATAAAGGTACTCTGTAGCTAATGATGCATGGTCTGCTATACAGGTCCATCCAAATGTTCCATGCATGCTGTTTACACCAATTTGCCCACATTCCCTCTCTTTCAGACCTGTCATACTTCCGGATTCTGCACGGCTTGAATTAAAGGTGCTCTCTCCTTTCTTTTCTTTTCTTTTTCTTTTTTTGTGATCATTTGTGACAAACCAGACAAATATGACAGCTCCAGTAGGATACTATTTTCAGGCCGATACCCCGGCTAGCCTTTCATTGTATTCTTTTATATTCGTTTCTGTAAAAGATGACATATTTTTAAAATGCCCACAGCAAAACTTTCTCCCTCTTTTTGTTTTCACTGCAAAACATCTTTTCCAATTTCCACTGAATTTTCTGAAAATGTGACACTTAAACTACATACCGATCAGATTCTAAGTATTCTCAATTTTTTGGAGGTTCTGAAACTTTTTTTTGTATCCGGACAGATTCCCGAGGATGCAAGAAGCAATGCATGGGTCTCCTTTGATGGTAAGAGAAGGCAACAACTCTCAAGAGGTGATTCAGTGCGGATATTTATGAGCCAACATCCACTTCCGACAGTGAACAAAGCTGACCAAACCGGTGACTGGTTTCGCAGCTTAATCCGTTGCCTGAATTGGAACGAAAGACTTGATCAAAAGGCCCTCTGAAGCCTACGCGAGGTTGACTGAGGTTTGTGCATATTACTGTACATGTTACAAGTTAGAGGAATCACACATAATCTAACTTAGAAGGAGTGTATATTTGCCTATTCATCCAACTGGCTCCCTTATAAGATGGTAGGACCTGCCATTCCTTTTGCTGTTGTTTTTGTGTAATGCATTTAACTATGGCAAAAGTTTTACCTTTTAATTGTATTTGTCTCCAACAATACACATTTCTTGTTTTTCTTTCAAGTTCGGTTTATATGCAGGCAGTAGAAGGGTAAGAAAGAAATTATAAACTTCTTATAGATGACAGACTCAGAAAGCACCTAATTCTGAAATGAAAAAAGGGTAAGAAAGAAATTAAAAACTTCTTATATATTGAATACAGGTTAAAAATCAATTTGATGCAATCTTAGGGTAGAACCTTCGAGTTTGTGGCAGCCCACTTATCATATGAATATCGACCCAATGGTAGTCTTGGCCAAGTCCTCACTCCCCAGCCACGAAAAATTATTTGGTGCTCTTGGGCAATAACACGAGGCGTCTTGGGCCACTTGGTCACTACCACAAGTTTTGGTGAGTCCAAGCCAGAACCTCACAAAAATGCATGGTGAAAAAGGGGCCTGAGGCACCACGTGGTGGTGCTCAAAGACATTGAATAATCACTCCTGGGCTATGGTATGAAGGCAAACAGTGCTTGGAAAGTGGAAACCTGATTGGCTGACTGCTTTGCTTTGGGATTTGGTATCCCACTAGAGGGAGAGAAGCAAAACTTTTGCTTCTGAACGACTATTTTAGTATTGACGTAACCAATTGAACTTTTGCAAACAAAACATAAGATACCGTATGTGTAGTGGAAAAATTGGGAGTGGTGCAGGGGCTCGGGCCCGACTCTGCACCCTCCCACGTCCGCCTCTTCAGTGACTAAGGAAGGTGTTGAAACCATTAGTATGTCCATGGTCAAGTCTGAGGTTAACGGTTGTGGGACAAGCCATAGAAAAACATGATTCAAATCAGATGCATCAGGATGTTATTATATAGTGTAAGATTCCACCAATGTATGTCGTTTTCTCAGCACGAGTACAGTGATCTAACGGGGTGTCCAACTCCAACCCAGAGAGATGAGTGCCTAGTCAAATTGCTCGGGTCACGTAGGCACAGGATTAGGATACCTTGTTTTAGCTCGCCGAGAACAAAGTCATTTCGACTCTTATAGATTCAGTAATTCGAAGTTACGAAGGGGCTGCCAGCTGGCCAGGGAGCATGCTGTCTCTTCTTGCCTATGATTATTGGCAGTTATCTGACACTCTGGATGTATTGGGATCTAGAAATAGTCTGTGATGAAAGAACATGAAAACCTTCTTGCCTTAACTTGACCCTTGGATGAGAAGGACGGTGATTTGACTTGAATTGTTGACCTGATCTCTAAATACATAAATATACATAGATACAGATATATACACATATATGTATGAATAGGTATTTGTGCACACATATACCCATAAGTGGACAATGGTGTCTCGAAACCAGGAGCTGACCTGCTTATTTGCAGCTGCCACCTTTTGAAGGGAAACAAAACGTTTGACTTTACATACGGATTTTAGCTTTAGTTGACTTTGAACTCCTTTGTTTTTGGAAATTGATTTTGAACGCTCCACTTTTAGTTATTGTTGGCACTTCACTTTTTGTCTTTTTTTTCTATTTGAAATTACAGCATTACCCTTTAAAGTGGATGAACATTAACAAAGTAAAGGGTAATTGGGTAATGTTACATAGAATAAAGACAAAAAGTGAAGCGTCAAAATCACTAATGGGTGTGATTGTATTATGTATGCCTAGACAATTTATGGAGTACTACTTAAACACTCTTATCACAGGAAATATAGAACTTCTTGCTGGTTTACGTGCTTCTCTTGTATACATTACCATATAAATACCAGTTGATTCCCTAAGAAATTTAAACCATTACCGCAGATGCGTAGGTGATCCATGTATTTAGTTTCTTGCTAGCTAGTTGCTGCTACATTGCAGGAAATGGTCATTTGCTTGGAAGCTAATTAAATGCGTGAAGAAGATAAAATATATGTCAAGTGGACAAGAATAATAAAAGGAGAGAAACTTATTCATGGTTGGGTTGTGAATAAGCTCTTTACAGCAGTGGTGCATCGCGACCATCCAAAAGTGTTTTGGACAGTCCGGATGTTAATGAACTCTTCCCCAAAAAAGTTTCATTAACATCTGGACTATCCAAAACACTTTTAAACGGTCGCGATACACTTCCGTAAATAACTAGCCATTAAGAAGATTTTCTCTAATAAAAGACATACAGATCACTTACTGTTTTTACACACCCGATCCCAAAAAAGTGTGCTAATTGAGCCAAACAAGTCGAACACAATAATGCTTAGGTTTGGCTCATTTTCTTTATGCACCTGTTCCGGATCGGCTAGAGGTTGAGAATTTTTGAGACGGGTTGTTCAAGCTAGGCACACATTTGCACTTTTTTTTATCGTGATAAGCTTGGCTTGGCTCGGAAAATGTGCAAGTCGATCTTGAGCTTTAATTCAAGCCTAATTTAATCTTGTGAAATTCCAAATAAAAAAGCTTGGAAAAAAGTTGTACACGACTTCACCGTTACAAAACTAACCAAATACATAAATAATAAGAGATTCAATTTTTTCCCAAGAAACCCTACCAGAAGAAGGTGATGACAGGTCCATTTTTTCTCTCCTGAAGCTAAGGAATTGCTTCATGGAAGATTTTGTAGGATTTGATGAAGCTCTACATTTCCATAACTCGCTAAAGAAATTTGACAATCGGATAAGCAAGAGAATTGGAAACGTACTAGGTATATTCCGAAGTACCAAAAAAAAAGAGAAGGAAATGTACTAGGTAAAAAATCTTATATCTTTATCCTATTTATTAATTTACCCATATCTTTACTATGTCTATGAAAGCGAATGAGCCCGTGCCTGAAGGCACGACGCAACACGTTATGAACAGAACTAAATTGAATTTACACGTCTCTGCTTTTAAAAGCCCAATAACGAACCTGACTTTTTCAATAAAAAATTGTCTATTAACTTTAAACATGTTACATCTAATCAATTTTAAGCAAGTGAATTTCAAAAAGAAAAAAAACTACCGGTTTACAACTACCAACAAAAACAAAATTGCCTATATTGATTGGTCTTGTGTTCACAAGCTTGTAGAGTCAAACGTTGGTACCACCTATGTCATGACCCAACCCATTGATGTGTTATAGAATGTGACCGGCCAGGGAATTAACATCCTCCTAAGGTCTCTTACATAAAACAACCTTCATTTTCGAAACTATTAATTAATACCAAACCTGTTTCACAATTACAAAACATACCAGAGCATTCTAATTCAAATGAGTTGTAGCAATTGAACAACATAAAGTGTCAAAGCCTGATAATAACAATATATTTCTTCTCAAGCTTGATTGGAACGTCTAAACAAATAATCAAAAGTAATTGAGCTTGGCTTGTATTTTTTTCGTAAATCAGTTTGAGCTAGCCCAAAGCCAAGCCGAGCCGAGCTCGAGTCGAGATTTTAGTTCATTTAGCAGCCCAAATAGTAGGTCTTGCAAATTTATATGCAACTTGTAGTCGCACGGCCTTTCAAGGTTTCTGCTTACAATGGACTCTGGAAGAAGTTTTACGTAGATGCTCCTAGTTGAACTTGACCTAATTCCTGCAACTTGAACCTGGATAACCGAGTCTAAACCACTTAGTTCTTGTGCAAATTGGGTGACCCGGAGAGCCTACTGTCCCTAAGGGGACATCATGTGTGATAACCCCATCTGAGCCATCTATTTCGGTAATGGACGGCGTTTCAGCCGAACTGATCTCAGCTGCCCATCCATTCATTGCCAAGATGAAGTTTGAGTCATTCATTGCCGAAAATTGGACGGCCCAGATCGAGTCAACACACATGGACAGCAGGCTCCCCAATTTGGTCAACACACATGCTGCCCCTTGGAGACATTGGGCTTTAGTAAAGGTAGTAAAGTTAGTTAGTAGTTAGTAGTAAAGTCACAAGGGAAGTAATTGCACTGAGGAAAAATTGGTACCTGCCAATTGTATTCAGGTACGTCACTGATGATGTATGGCTTCCCCTTGTACGCCTATAAATAGGGGTTACCACCACCCATTGTAAACCAAGCCTAAGTAATCAGATCAGTGTGTTCTATATATCTCCCATTGTTTTCTCTATTGCTCTCTTTTACGATCCTAACCCGTGGGTACAAATACAAAGTCGATTAGGATCGTAAAAAAGAGCAATAGAGAAAACAAGGGGAGATATTATAGAACACACTGATCTGATTACTTACGCTTGGTTTACAACGGGTGGTGGTAACCCCTATTTATAGGCGTACAAGGGGAAGCCATACATCATCAGTGACGTAACTGAATACAATTGGCAGGTACCAATTTTTCCTCAGTGCAATTACTTCCCTTGTGACTTTACTACTAACTACTGACTAACTTTACTACCTTTACTATTATACACGAAGACTTTCACAATTCTAATTTGTTGCCCTTAGGGGACAGCATGACAGCATGTGTGTTGACCCATCTGGGTTATTATGTGGGTCACTGACATCTCATTGATAGTTCTTAAACATATTAAGCAGCATATGGTTACTTTTTCTTGTTAGAAATACTTGAAGTTTGAATCAGTTTTTAGTTAATATAACTTACCAGATCAAACAGGAGTTACACCTCTTTCCCAGTTTCATTCAAGACATACAAGTACAGTAGAAAGGGTGGTAACATACAAACCAAACCTTGACAAGCACCCAAATATTACACACCAAGACACGGACACTAAAACCATCTGAAAAGCGCCCAAAAACCCAGTATGCGATACCACTTGACACAATACCCACCAAAAAGAAAGCACACAAATATAACACGACATGACACGATAATTCGGGCTTTCTAGTATGTTTTAGATTGTCATCTTTTGAATCCGACTATATCCATCTTGTTGATCACATGGCCTTTACCGAATGGAACCTTGGTTCCTTTGGAAGGAACTTCTGCTCCGCATAGACCGACATGTAGTCGCCAAACACAAACTTGGGATAACCTTGATCCTCCTCCTGGTTTACCTTTTCTACAAGTTGTGGTGCAGGAGCTATGGTAGCCTTTAACCATGGGTTATAGAAAGAAGCAAGGGATCTCCTATTCCCCTCGGTCATAGCTAGAACCCGGTGCCAAACGCTCTTGTACCTCCCATTGCTTAAGACCTCAATCTGATCACCAATATTGATGACAATAGCATTGGGAATGGGTTGGACATCAATCCATTCCCCATCTTTGAGGATCTGAAGCCCTCCCACCTCATCATCCTGGTAGAGTAAGATGACCCCACCGGCATCGGTGTGAGCCCGGAGACCGTTGATCATCTCCGGGTGAGGACAAGGAGGGTAGTGGGCCACCTTTGTGCCAAAGAAGGCATTGTCCCCTCCATCTTCGCCATTGAATGCATTCTTGATGAATCCCTTTGGCAAGCCCAAGTTCTCATCCATCACTTCCATGACCTTCTCGGCCAGTTTCTTCAATTCAGATCGGTATTCTGCCATTGTTTCCCTGTCATCAAGTTCAAAACTTACGTTAGTTTTTGATCTTGGAATTCGAATAGGCAACGGTAGAGGTCAGCATAGAACAGTTTCGGGAAGATGAACTATAAAGTGATGTGTATCGGGATTAGAGGGTCTCCAGTCGTGAATATCTTATTATCAGGCCTACAAAAAAAATTCTTAAAAGCCGCTGAATCAGCCGTATCAACTGTGAATCAGGTAATGGATTGGCTATAAACTGATACCTATTGCAAATCAGCCGATACACTACTTAATTTTCTTCCCAGCATATCAAGAGATCGACCCAAAACCCATAAATATCGCCTTACATATTGGTCGATATTCAAAATCCTTAGGAAGAAGTTTAAGAAGTCCACATAGGAGAGTGATCTATTACACTTAAGATATACTGTTAGACTTTTTGAACGACTCCAATTTTTTTGGATGCGAACTTAGACCACCGTAAGAACTTAGGGGCGGTTGCTCTAGGCAGTCGCCCCCTTCTCACTCCTTGTTTTGAAGGAAGTAATGATAATTCTACTCAAAAGTTGGAAGCTTACTTGAATCCTGGAGTCTTTGATGGCCACTCGCTCTTGTTTTCTTCTGTGAGAAGGAAAACATCTTCCCAGTCAATATTCTCCATCTTTTCATCGCTCTTCTTCGCCACCAACTCATTCATCATCTTGACTGCTTTGTTTGAGTTGCGGAAACCTTCTTCTCTTTCTATCTTATAGCATTCCATGCTCACCTTCTTCACCCTCTCCAGGAGCTCCTCTGAGATCCCATGGTTCACCAACTGCACACACCATAACAATGTTAAGCATTTATATTCCTATTTACCAAATTCAGAATCATACTAACAGGCCATCCAAATCAAGCAGTTAGAACCAGAAAATTGATCACCCCATATTCATCGTTAAAAATCCAAATCATAACGCTGTTTACCCATAAAAAAACCGTATGGTGTAGATCGGTAGCGATGTGTAAATAAGGCCGAGTTACATTAAAGATGTTACGCAATCATGTGTGTATCGAGTAACAAAAATACTACACCCCACAAATAGCTTAGCATCTTCGATGCATTAATCATGTTGTAATCAGCCATGGAAATCGCATATAGAGAAGTTAAAAGGTACCTGAAAAAATCCCCATTCTTCACACCCGTTAGCGATCTGGGCCATCGTCTTGGCCCTCTCAGCTCCACTGAGCTTCAAAAAATCGATAACTGGGATTGCCATTGGAATGAAGGACCGATCTAAAGTTGCGTATAGAGAGAGAGAGAGAGGGAGGGGGGGAGGGGGAGAGAGAGGGGGTGTAGGAGTATTTCCAGTTCTTGGCTCTGTAATGTGGTGAAGAGATAGCTGTTAGATAAAGCATATTTATAGCCGTTTCCTTCCCGCTTTGTTAAATGTCAACTCTCTATAATTCATTCATTTGTCAGGTTCCAACCATTGACTGTTTATTTCTTATGGAGAAGTACTGCTACACTAACCCAAAAAAGTATAATAGTTTTCTTCTCTGCTTTTGTGAGAAAAAGTTACTCTAAACAATGTGCAATGCGACCGTTTGTGGTCTTTTTTCAATTTGTGACAAACTTATTCTCAACCACTTGTGGTATAAAATTTCAAAAAGTAAGGAAATATTTTCATCATTCTGGGTCTTCTGGTACTAATCTATATGTGAATAAGGGTGGGTTTCCCCTAAAAAGTCTGTTGAATTTAGGAGAACGAAATATTGAGAGAATATTATTGTATTACTTGAATGAGATCTTTACAAAGATACAAAGCTCTTTATATACATACAGAGAAACTAAACTAGAAAAGAAGTTAAACTAGGAAAGAATAAGTATATAATATTCCTATGCTACAATCAAGGATCTCCAATCAATCAATTAGGCAATCAATCAACAGGATTTTCCTCTAACACTCCCCCTCAAGTTGGAGAGTGAATATCATGAAGTCCTAACTTGCCACTTAAATATTGAAATTGTTCCTTTCCCAAAGATTTGGTGAAGATGTTTGCAAGTTGAGATTTTGACTGAACATAGGATGGAGCAATTACTCCAGCTTGCAATTTTTCCCGAACAATGTGGCAATCAATCTCTATATGTTTTGTGCGTTCGTGAAAGACGGGATTTTTGGCAATGTGGAGAGCTGCCTGGTTCTCACAAAATAAGGATGCTGGCTAGTTTTGTGGAACTTTGAGATCTTCCAAAATGTGCTGTATCTATGTAATTTCTAAACATGTTACAGCCATGGCTCGATATTCGGCTTCAGCGGAAGAACAAGCCACATTGGTTTGCTTCTTTGATTTCCAAGAAATCAAAGAATTTCCTAGAAATACACAGAATCCTGTAATTGAACGTCGAGTTGTCTCACAACCCGCCCAATCTGAATCACAATAAGCCTTTAACGTAGAATCATTGAACGAAGGAAAGAATAATCCTTGACTAGGATTCCCTTTAATGAAACGTAAAACTCTTAGAGCTGCTTCCCAATGTGGTTTTCAAGGATCCTGCATAAATTGACTTAGGATTTGCACAGAGTATACTAAGTCTGGTCTTGTTACTGTTAGGTAAATCAATCTCCCAACCAATCTTCTGTATTTGGTTGGATCATGTAATGGATTGCCATCATTGGGATTCAATTTCAAATATGCCTCCGTTGGGAAAGAATTAGGACGAGATCCTAATAATCCCACATCATTCAGAATATCCAATGCATATTTCCGTTGAGAAATGAAAATTTCCTTTTTGGATCAGGAGACTTCAATACTGAGGAAATATTTGAGATTACCAAGATCTTTGATGTGAAATTGTTGCAAGAGGAAGTCTTTGAGAGACTTGATTGCCAAGATCTTTGATTAACAAGATCTTGGTATTTGAGATTACCAAGATCTTTGATGTGACAATAATGTCATCCACATAAATAAGTACTGCAGTAAATATGTTGCTTTCGGATTTGGTAAATAGAGAATAGTCGGCCTTTGATTGAGTGAAACCTGCCTTTTGTATAGCACAAGAAAATTTGACAAACCAATTACGGAAAGCTTGCTTCAAACCTTATAATGACTTATTGAGCCGACATACCATATTCTCCCCCTGTCGGCGAAAACCATAAGGAAGGTCCATTCACCGCATTGACAACAATCGCATGTGGAAAGAGGGCAGTAAGAATCTAACTCATCCCAAAATCCACGCAGCTTCGTGTAATAGTTTGCTATTGACATAGCGCCCTGAACATGTGAACCAATGGAACTTTGAATTTGAAATATTCGGGGCAGATTACCTTGAGCGAAGCGGGCTTGAAAATCCTCCAAATGTGTTGGGCTGTAGGAGCAAAAAGCACACTGGGAACGAGATCCAGTGAAACTACATGAGAAAAACATGAGATCAACATATGGTTGGCTCTTTCCCATAGGTCGAACTCATTAGTATCCGTAGACTTGGAAGGCTTCTTGAACTTTCCAGTAACAAAACCTAATTTGTTTTTAACGGAAAGAGCAATTTCAACGGATCTGCTCCATGTTGCCCAATTTTCACCATTCAGGAGTTGTGAGCAAAGCTTGGTGGCCGAAGTGTCTGAGTGATGAAAATAATAACGGCTTGACGGGTCAAGCAGATTAGAACTAGATATACTGCTATCTCCCATGGTTGGTTGGTATAGAAGATGAAAGGCATCAGAAAAATCAAAAACTGAATCCAGTTTTGATGCGAATCGATTGATCAATTGATTGTTGATAAAATGATTGGATGATTCGAAAGTGGTGATTTAATGGTTGTTGCAGAAAGCTAAAAAGGGATTGATGGAGAAAAAATAACCACGGTGGGCAAGGAAAAAATAGCTAGGTATAGAACCCTAGCTCTGATACCATGTTAAATATCTTGGAGGGTTCCAATCTAAAACTAATTGGCAATAGGTGGAGTAACCTCTAGATTATATTAACCAAGTTTGGGTGGCTTAGATGAGCGATGTGAGATTAAGTTTAACATATACCATGTTAAATTTCTTGGAGGGTTCCAACCTAAAATCAATTGGCAATAGGTGGAGTAGCCTCTAGATTATATTAACCAAGTTTGGGTGGCTTAGATGAGCGATGTGGAATTAAGTTTAACACTCCTCCTCACGTGCAGCCCGGATGCACGTGGAGGTTTGAATTGAAGAAATAGGATATTTGACTCGGGCGACCTCTCACGTGGAGCCCATGCACGTGGATGTATGAATTGATGAGATGAGGTCACCCAATACCTAGCTTTGATACCATGTTGAATTTAGGAGAATGAAATATTGAGAGAATATTATTGTATTATTTGAATGAGATCTTTACAAAGATACAAACTCTTTATATACATACAGAGAAACTAAACTAGGAAAGAAGTAAAACTAGAAAAGAATAAGTATACAATATACCTATGCTACAATCAAGGATCTCCAGTCAAACAATTAGGCAATCAATCAACCGAATTTTCCTCTAACAAAGTCTGATTGGAAGATGCTGCAAAGCGGTGGTGCTTGGCAGCAGTGTCGAGCGGTTTCATCTCGGTACGGATGGCTCAGATATAATCCGAACGCATAAAAATCTGAACCGTCCAGTGTTCGGATTAAGATCCAACTTGTCGATTCCAAGGCTGAGATGAACGGCCGCGCGGCACTACTGCCAACAAAAAGTTTGTCTATAACTTAAGGACTTGAAAGCAGTTGCATGTTTCCACTAAATGAAATTTGTGTTTTATTGGGCTTTGGTCTGTTTAGATAATAGTAGGAGAAAATCCATCCTAAACAAGAATAGCCGGTTGTTGTTTCCATGTAAAATACAAGTTCTCGTCTAAGTTAGAGTAGTGTCGATCATAAACGTACATCGGGACACAGGTTTGGATACAAGTTTGCTTGATGCATATGGGCTCACACGATGCATATGGGATCCAAACTCTTTGAACGACTCCAAATGCATTTATGTTCGGATCTATATGCGAAGTATATTTTTTTTTAATATAGAGTTGCCGATAGGGTTATAAGATGATGGACGGTGACCATATAGTATTAAACTAACAAGCAATGCCAAGTTTCTGTGAGGTTATGGTAACCCACAACAGAAGCATTACCCTTTCAGGTGGTACATCCCGTATTGTTCTCTCGCTCTCTCTCTCTCTCTCTCTCTCTCTCTCTCTCTGTGCATATATATAAGATTATATTCACATGGGTTCTCTCTCCATGTGAATGCCACATGGTCCCGCCCAGTAACAGGCAGGGATTTTTGAGCTGCCAAACATCCAAATAAGCCTTCTGGTATAGGATAATTTCCTGGTGGGCCTTCTTTTTTTTAACGGTAAAAGAAAAAGTTTTATTAATTTTTGAAATTGTTACAAAGAATTTTCTGATGGTCTGCACTTCAATGCTTTGAAGTTTTTTTTTAAAATAATTTGATACTAATCTCACCAACAGCAATTGTAGGGTGCGTCACAGTCATTAGCACAAAATTTTGCTTACAAAAAAGGCGGCCCGATGGAAAAAAATAGATTTGGGATTCGATTGAAGATGAGGGTCCTATTGAATTGAAATTTTATTTGCAAATGAGTGCAAAGAGAATAAATTTGGTTTGGGCTTAAATTCGAATACTTTTACATTCCTTTTTCGATCAAAAACAAATCCTTAATATAAGTGTATGAGTTTTTAATTACCAAACATTTGAAGATCTAATGTCACGTAGGAAAGTAAAGAACATATGAAATCAATGAGTGCCCCTTCTGAATATGAAAAAATATTCTCTCTTAGAGTTCGTCTCCTTCTGAATAGAGATCATAGCTCTACCCCTAGTTATTTGATTGATGAGTGTCCTTAGTCCCTTGAATTATTTGTATTTATTTTGGGATATATAATATTACTATATTCTTGTTATTGTAAATCAAAATACACGTCATGATCAATCTATATATATATATATATATATTAAACTCATTGTTTGGCATCATTTTTTGGTGTTTGTTTTTTGTACGCATTGGATTGTTTTTTTTATATTCCACACTTTGTGGCATTATATATCCAATAGATTAACCCGCACCAAAACAATTTTAACCTAGCACCCGTGGATATGTAGTCTACTTTGATGATCATTTTCAATTCTGTTAGGATCTAGAGAGATTAGTTTTCAAACCGCATGTTTTCGAAATAGGTGCGGATATTCATCGTGAAAGCAATGCACTTTTTAATAAACTCCAAAAAGAAAAAAAAAATTCAACACTATTTTTCGCATAAAACTAAGAGGAAAATGCAAAGGGAACCAACAAATTCCAATACCAAGAGCATATATGGAAGTAGGGGGTGTTTGATCCCCCAATTAATTTTATAATTGATTGCACATGTTCAGATTATTCATGCTTGGAAGCCCATGTGAAAATCTATTTTATACAAATATGTAGAAGAAAAAAAATGAATTGGAAAATGGAGAATCTAAAAATCACCATTATGGAATTAATCTTATTTATTTTCCATTCTTCATTCATGAGTGCATGTGCAACTATACTCATTCAACTTCACGCTTGATTTCGGCGTTCTTTTATGCTCACACATGCATCCAAATACTCTCACCATATGATCAAAATGCAAAGCACCAAATGTTTTCCAGATTAAACACTATTTCTTTTTTTTTTGAAACGGCAATAAATTTTCAGATTATATATACTCTGAAACACTATTCTCCTACGAATAATTTTCTTTTTATTGGCGACTCCGACAAAATATATTCCACACATATTATTCAAACACTTTTACGAATGCTAATATAATTTAGAAATTTAATATTAATCAAGAATTCAGAATTTAAAAATAATTGGTTCTGTGAACACCCTTAATAGATAGAGCCGGTCCTGGGGTAAACCCCACAGGACCTTCGGCTTGGGCAACCACATGCTAGTTGTGGGGTAAGCCCTACAGGACTTTTGGCTTGGGCAACCCCCACCATGTGACAAGAAAAAGTAAAATAAACTTTATATCCAAAAAAAAAAAAAACCCCTTAGAAGCCCAATTAAAAAAAAATAGGGCAACCCCCTACCACGGAGGAAGTTGTTCTTTTTGAATCGGATCATACTACTCAATACTCATAAGTATTACAACTGGGGTTATATTTTTATTTCCATTTTAGGATGTAATTCAAGCTAAAAATACACAATGTAACCTTGGTTTTTTTGTTGTTTTTTCTCCGACTTATATGCATTTTTATTTCTTATGACTTAATAGTAAGTTGGCGAACCAAGCTTGAGGTCGGACATGGTCAATTCAAATATCGGGGCCGGCCCTGCTAGACTTGTTATAAAACTCGGGTCAGTCCGTACAGTAACTTTAACTGAGACTCCGCAAGCGAGTGGCGAGATTGTTTCTTGAAGATTAATTGAAGTGAGCGTAATCTGACCCTGATATAAAACTCGCATAGCGTAAAACGCACATTATTATGTTACTACTTAAAAGAGTTCAGATCTGTACCGACCACCCAACGTTAATCCTGTTGACCAATCTACAGTTATCTTTGCAGGCTCTGCCTTTTGACTTTTTCCTAAACCACATGACAAAGCTCCTTTGTACATGCTAAGGGATCAGATGATTGGAACACTGCTGAGTTGTAGGCATGGTTTGTGGGTTAAGGAGAGAGAGAGAGAGAGAGAGAGAGAGAGAGAGAGAGAATTAATAAACTAACCTATCGTTTATCTCTCATTTCATTTATTTTTTATAATAAAAAAAAACGTTCCTTCACAAAATTGTCAACGCCATTGTATAAAAGAAAGCGTGGTTCACGAAACAGAATTTATGTATATATACCTTGTCATCTAAATGACGTGGCCATTGACTTTCTTTTCTTCTTTTTTTTAAATACAGCTTTGTCATCTCTCTGAGTGCTTTGATTTATTTTTTGGATGTCAAAGATTGTCACAGCATAAATTTTCATATATAGAGATTATTGTTTCAGTACAAATATATTTAATTAATATGGCTGTATAAGGGCAACAATAACAATAGTGACAGTCGTACCATGTAGCCCCCACTCGATTGATGGTATGAGTGCGAGTGAACTGACAGACCAACCAATTTGAGAACAAGTCTCGTTTTGATGATTTGAATCGTTAGTTCTATTTTTTTTTTATGTTGGATCGTTCAATTTATAGCACCCTTTGATAGATCATCCCTACAGAAAAATAGGTTGATCGTCCATTCTATCGAATGAAATATGCAATTTGGTCAGATAATTGTCGATGTCTAATTGAGTTCATCTTTATCTAACTAATCTATTTATCATAACCTATAAATTGACAGTCTTGAATCATGCATCAAAGTAGAACCGCGGTGCATGAGTTGCTGCCTAGGATCATAATTTGTAGTACTAAAATGCTGCTTTTTTTTTTTTTCCCGAGGCTGCTTTTTTACCTGTAATTTAATTTTTCTTCAATATTATCTGCACTGGATCATTCATACAAAGCCGGAGTAAATGAAAATTCACTTGAATTTGTCATTAAGCAAATCATATAACTCTACAAATCCAAATAAACTAGCCATGTTTAGTTTTCAATCATAATAAATATCTTTACTTCATATACTGTTTCGTATTCGAAAACTTTTTTAGTACACTTTTATCATAATTGAACTAAAATCCTGTAGCCGCTCCCTGCCGTGATAGGTTCCGCGGATCACATCAAGTCTAGTGGCAGGATAAGGGAGTAGTATATATATAGTAGAGAATGATCTGTATTTTCAACTAGCTTGTTGTACTTACATCTGGCATATCACAAGCCATTGATTTTATTCTAGTTGTCCATTCATTAGGGTACAACTCCAATTAATATTGGGGTAGTACTAGACAACAATATTGACCGTCTGATGAAAAACATATATGGTTAATGATACATACATACCTTAGGAAATCGGATTAATTAAATATAGGAGGAGATACCACGTGTCAGGGCTTGATCTTTTACAGATTGTAAGTCAAATAATTAAAAAGACTAGACTATTAAAAAAATTGCTCTCAACCCCCTTTTTGTTAACAGCGAAAAAGAGATTTTAGTGATCTCACTTGGAAAAGTTACAAAGATTAAGGAGACTAAAGCATGGTGGCATCACGACGAGGGAGAAGCATCCAGCGAAGTTGGCATCCAAATTTCACAACCGTCAATGCCACTAAGTCCTGAAAAGAAAACAACACACCAGTTATACGAAGACGTCGCACTAATTGCGATCGGATTAATATTGGAAACTTCCTAGGATATTGTATACATAAACATCGCACTAATTTTTTTTTTTTTTTATAAGCAACAAAATTTTATTAAGAAACTCGACAAAGGATATATCGAGGGAAGATCATTTACACACTTTTAATATTGAAGTCTATAAAAGACCTAGGGAAGAGAGAAGAAATTTACGAAAAAGTTACGGTCAATGATAATCGAATAAGCCCCGGAACAAAAAGGCCGTCCAACCACCATCCCAATATCAGTTGTGTTGGCCTTGAAAGACACCATACTTAATCAAGCCCATCCAGCAACCAAATGATAGCATCTTGCATAAGTCCTTGACATCATGAGAAGTCACAATATATACAACGTACAGCAGATTGAAATCATTTGGCACCCATAGACATCGTCTTCAAACTAGGCATATATCCACAAATTAAGAAGAGCCTCTTAGCCCCTACATTTAGGAGTTGAAAGAGGATACATAGAGAGAGAGAGAGCAGCAACCCACCATATGGATCAGAAACAACAGGATGGGCCACCTGAGAAAAGCAACTTGTGGACACATGCAGCTCTTAGTCTTAGCCCTCCAAAATCCAAGTCATTGGAGTTGAAAGAGCTGCAAAACACAACAGATCGAGTAGCACTAATTGCGATCGAATTCGTAGGTTTATTTATATTTGAGGCATGCATATTTGATCATTATAATGTAGGAGTGTGTATTTAATTAAACCAAATAAATAGATACTTGGTTATGCTACAAACATATTGCAATTCGATACTCAAATCTGATCAAACAAACAAGTTCTATTGTCAAAAGTGAACTAATACTAATTCCCATTACTTTTTCCTCTCTTTTTTTCTCTGAAATTCAAGATTTATCAAAACATAAACTCAACGGAAAAACAAAATCTTACCCAAGGTTATTGTTTCTTTTTTTGTTAAGTAGGAGAGCACAAGTATAAAAATTACATGAAACTGAAAACAATTCTACAATTACTATAAGCTCAACCCAACTACTAACCCCATTATAGAGACAAACAATCCCAATAAATACAAAGGAAATAACAGTACTTGTCACACGTAGGTAGGGGTGTTACATGGGTGGGTTTGGGCTAAATTGGGTAAGTTATTAGTAGGTTGGGTCTTTAATGGATCACTGACCCGTTTAAACCCAATTAGTTATGAGCCCAATTACCCATATCCAATCCAACTCATTTATTTGAAATCAAACCCGACCCGCCCATTAATCCAATTACATATATATTAGTAAAATTTAAAATGACTACTAAAATACCCATGTACACTGAAATGACCATATTGCCCATGAACATTTAAATGACCAAATTACCCTTGTACATTCAGGGTAGGTTTGAATTAAAAAGTCAAGTGACTTATTTTTTTGTCTTTTAAAAAAGTATAATTGAAACTCATAATTTTTTAATAAAGACAAAAATAAGTCAAAAAGACAACTTTCTTTTTCCTTTTCTAAAAACACTAAGAGTTTCGATCAAAATTTTATACTTTTCAATCCGAAATGTGGGTGAATGGTACCCATCTAACATTTCAATCCACCGGTTAAAAAAATGAGATAATGCTGTTAATTTTGGATTCAATACTGACTTGCGACCTCAATTTGCAATTGTCTCTTAACTAGAGAAACACTTTTTCTCAAAACCCAGTAGATTTCAGAGATCAATAAATCTTTTGGGTCAAAGGGGAATTTTTGGCTGTTGGATTTAAAACATAAAAAAAAATACAATCCAACGACCGAAAAATCCTTCGGCACAAAGATTTTCGAGACAGAGGAGATCAGATCCCATTTTGTGCCCCATGTCGAGTTAATGATTATTCATTTTCCCTACAAAAAAAAAAAAAAGACGGGAAAATGGGAAACAACTCTCTTCAGTTTTCTCTTCCATTTGCTTTCCGAAGTTGTCGACACAAAAAGGAAAACACCGTTCTTATAGAATTCTCCATTTATGTATGTTCCACTAACTTAAATAAGTATTTATTTTTTGAATTAAGGTGATGTATTTGTGATATTGAGATAGCTCACGAATTCTCACTCTTCACTAGTAGTTTCATGAATTTCGCACAAATCATTTGAACAAGGAATTTCACTGCTTTCGAAATGGATTTGTGCTTGTTTTATGGGGATGGTGTGGTTGAGGGAAAGGGGTTTGGTTGATTAAGGATACAAAACACAGAAAGCAACTTAGAGAGAGAGAGAGAATTTGGTTCAGTGTTATCTCAGAAGAGAGAGAGTTGGGGCTGGTAGGCTGGTAGCTAGGGATTGACCATTACATAATCTTATGTTAATGGGTTATTTTCATGAGTTATTAGTCATTTAAATTGATTCAACTGATACCCAATTAAGACCCATTAATAGATGTGTTAGATGGGTTGAGACTCATTCTAACCCAATTTATAAATGGGTTGGGTTAGGTCTATTTTTCAATGGATGGGTTTGGGTTTACTAATGAGTTTGTGTTCAATTTGCCACCCCTACATACAGATGGACAGATTTGAACTTCTGACCTCCCAGTGAAATGCAAGAGTCTTGGTCAACTGCGTTAGCCCCAGTTAGTTCAACGTTACTGTTGATCACCTATGAATTCGGATCAAACTAAAAAGGTTCCCTTTTGACAAAAAAAAAAAAAACACACTAAGAAGGTTCAATCTAACTGGAATATATAAACATGTAAAAAGAATGATCCAATCGTTTTTTTTTCCTTTTTGGGATTATGATTGACTTCTTAGAGTTGTTGGTAGATCAAAAGACAATTAACCTATCACTCTATCTGGCCATCGAGCTTAATTTTGGAAATATGAACTTTTCTAAACAGAACATGGGTTCGATCGATGATTTAAAAAGAAAGGTCAACCAACTTGAGTTATTATAGAAAATTGAAACTCGGTGGTTTTTCTTTTTTGTTTTATCATGATTTAAAAACATATAAAAGTGTACCTCAAGCTTTAAAAAAAATACTATAAAAAGTTTAAAAAAAAAATCCAAAATAATTGATTTAGGCCAAACCTTGTCAGGATGAGCTGTTGTTTAAGAAATTGTCGAGACTGTTCATGACTTTTTTAAATCGTACCAAGAACATCATCATTCGTGTCAAAATTCATGTTGATCGGATATGGCTTGACATGATTTCAAAACACATTTTTCTTGAAAAAAATTCATATAACACTCAATCGGATTTCATTTTTCTCAGTACGAATGAGTTCCGATAGTACATAAGACGATGTCTGTGTAATGCAATTTTGGCGTGACTGAGGTTCTCCAAGAATAAAACAATCGACCCACGTACCCAAAATGCTAAAAGGGGATGCACATATAAGATCCGCCCACCAGATGGGCAGTTGTCGAATACCAGTCGTCTAATATTTTTTAGTCTTAATTTTTTTCTTGTTGGGTGATGAAAATGTAAGTACAGGTATGATTCTCGCTAGTCGCCATCCCGTCAAAGAGTATTGTTACTCACACCATATTATTATATATCTGTAAGGGATCCCCACTACACATATGTCGGGACCAAAGTTAACATGTAGGTAGTGTTATGGGTATATTTAGCCCCAATAAAAGGCTATGGGGACTTGAACGTACATGGGTCTTGTTCAACCAAGTCTTGAGTTTTCGCCGCTTGAACCAACTCTCATTGGCTAAGAAGCACAGACATGTCTACTGGCCTCACGTATCCGAGTCCGACATGTATCTGTCACGGACCCGATACGACACTCTCCGGACATGTACTGGACATCCTAAATACTTGTCGATCTAATGATTTTATTATATTTCTTTCCATTAGACACATTGTGGATACTCTAGAACTTGTAGGGCAACACTCTTGGAACATGCCAAGGAAACATTAAAAGGACAAATTAAAATGTCTCCGACATTTATATGAAATCATAACATATCCCTATAATACAAAAACACTTAACATTTGACATGTCCGTGTCCTAATTTTCAAAGAAAATAACCTGTCCACATGGTTGTGTCGTGTCGCGTCCATATCACGTATCCGTGTCCATGCTTTTTAGCTCATTGGTAGTTTTTAAAAAATTAACTAGATGGAATCTACATATATTTTAAAGAATATAACTTATTTTGCATAATAACTATTTCGCGGATAACTGTGATACCAATCAAGGATTAAGGTGGTGTTCCACTTTTGGGAAAAAGTATTTTTTTTCAAACGAAGGTAATTTCAAACTCAAATATAATGAATATGAAAAATATTTTTTCAATTTTTTTTGCACCGTTTAAAAGATCTCAATGAAATCTATCAAACAAGATCCATATTAGTAGAAAAATTATTTGCGTAAACACATAATTTTTGAGCTTGAAATTACCTTCTTTTTTTTAAAAGTTATTTTTCTAAAAAACTGGAACACCCCCTAAGCCTGGCCATTAAGGGACTGTTATTCATTCCCCCAGGACACTGTCCCTCGATTGACGGCGCGTGCATGTTAGGAGAGATGAAAGGTTGGTAATATTCTTTTTATAACTTTCAAAATTAGTCTACGTATATCTCGATTATTTCTTGAAAATTAATCTATCATCTGCTAGCAAATATATATTCCGATTAAAGTCAAGATGAAAGTTTCGTATAAACTGAGCCACAAGAGTCGATAACATCTATGTAAAAGATTTCGAACATGCAAGTTTTTTTTGATCGGCTCGAACATGAAAGTTGAGAGAATAAAATTTCAAGTTTCTGGCATTGACCACAAAATATTCACAAGAACTCTGATTCTAAATTCCCTGTTTTAATTTTCACATCAATACTTCGGAAATATTCACACGTTTTTTCCTAGTTCTTGATATTCTGATTCTGATTCGAAATATTCACATGCATCGAAGTTCCATGCAAGTCTTTGCAGGAGATGAATTCAGGAGATGGGATTTGAAATTGGGATTAGGGTAATATTCATGCATGGGATGAATTCTGATTCTGATTCCCATCCTTCTCTCTCTCTCTCTCTCTCTCTCTCTCTCTCTCTCTCTCTCTCTGTGGGCCACAAATTCACATGTTGCTGACCAGTGGTGTCCCTTATACTGGCATTCATTAGGGTGACAAAAAAAATGGTCTAGGGTGCATGTACATAGATTTGGCGTATAGACTGTCATTCTATTTGGAAAATCGTAATTAATAAATTAACCAACCTCATCACCATAAATGGAATTTTATTTATTTATTCCATTAAACACATTTTTCAAGCAATCAGAGTCATAGGTCATGGGCTCGGTTACCCCTAATCATAGGGACACTTGGCATGGTTACATTGAAGAAGAATCATAGAATGTGAATGGCTTCACTAAAATAGGTTTTGATTTTTGCAAATTCAAATGATTTTCTATTCTAATCCAAGAGACAAGTTTTGAATGCTATATTCCTGCCCGGAGATCATAAAACAATTCTTTTTCTCATTTTGCAATAATTAACAGAATTGGAAGTCCATGTGTAGAGTTAGTTAACACTTATAGGTCTAAACTACTCTATATAATAAGTTTTGAAAATTTAAATTAGGCATCCATCTTAGGTGATGTAACTACCTCACATAATATGTTGGTATAGTGGCTATTTGGTACTTGACGGATCTGTTGGTGGTGGAGGCGATGGCAGCAAGGGATCTATAGCATTCATTTTGCGATGGAACTGGGGCTGGAATCGGTTATTATTGAAGATGATTCACAAAAATTGGGGCTGGAATCGGTTATTAGTGAAGATGATTCACAACAATTGATGCGTTTGTTACAAAGGCGCAAGGAAGACCATTAGGGGTTGGGCTGCTCCTGCTTGTAGCAGATATCATGCATCTTCTAGGTGGATTTTTTAAGGCAAAGTTTTCCTTTGCGAGAAGGAGTGGTAATGGGGTTGCCCTTAGTATCGCTCAAAAAATAGTGACTGCATTGGAGTTTAGGCCTCCGATGTGGCTTCTTTCTCCTCTTCAAGGGGATGGATGCCCTATTTGATGTAATTCTTCATTATATTGGTTCTATCAATAAAATCGTAGTCCTATCAATTGACAAAAAAAAAAAACTAGAAGATAAGTTTGATCCAGAAAATGGACTCTTCATACATCTTTAGTGTTCTCGTCAGATTGATCATGCATGGGATGAATTCTGATTCTGATTCCCATCCTTCCTTGAATCTCTCTCTCTCTCTCTCTCTCTCTCTCTCTCTCTCTCTCTCTCTCTCTCTCTCAAATCCACATGTTCCTGACCAGTGGTGTCCCTAATACTATACTACTAGGTTTTTAAGACATTCATCAGGGTGACAAAGAAATGGTCTAGGGTGCATGTACATAGGTTTGGCGTACGGACTCTGTCTTTCTACTTTATATATATATCGTAATTAACCAACCTCATCACCATTAATTATTGATACCATTAATAACACATATATATCAAGCGATCAAGTCATAGGCCATGAGGGTTAAATTAAGAAATAGGTCATGAGTTCGGTACCCGTAATCATAGGGACACCGGGCATGGTTACATTGAATTAAGAATCAAGAATGTGATTGCTGAACTTCAGTATATTAATTAGATTGTGATTATAAATTGTCAATTCAAATGATTTTTTATTCAATCCAAAAGACAACTTCTGACTGTATTATTCCTGCCCGGAGATCAAAAAACAGTTGTTTTTTTTTTTTTTTTTCGACATTTCGCAATAAAAATAATTGGAAGGCCATGTCTAGAGTTTAGTCAACACCTATAGGTTAAAACAAGATACCCAGGGTTTACCCAATAGTTCGAACGGATTCCTAGGCTTTGGGAGTACTTCTCAAGGTCTGGGATTCATTTTCCATAGGTGAGTACCCTACAGTAAGTGGGGGGTTGTGACTGGTGTGGCCGCGCTAGGTCTTCCGGAGGTTTGGATTGCACAGTTGCGTCCATTTAATGGTTTGGCTGTAGCGTTGTTCCTCCGTTACCCAAAACAAAAATTACTGTAATAAGTTTTGAAAATTTAAAGAAAGCATCGATCCATATTTAGTGATGCAACTATATACCTTACATTTTTGTTTAATGCAACAAGAAGTATGTGAAGTCATTCTAACGGTAACTAATGCCTTGTTCTCTTTCAAATTCAAAAAGAATTTTTCAAAAAATTCCCCATAGATTCCCCCTACTTCTAACATTTCTTTCTCTATCTCTCTCCACTTATTACCCCTACAATTTTTCAAAAAAATTTTCAAAAACTAAACCAAACAAGGCATAAAACACTCATGTACTTATTTTCTACCTATAAAAAAAAAATAGATATGGCGATGTAATATTAGGTGGATTTTGATCAGGTTGTATCAAAACAAGACATCTTTTTATGTATGGTTAAAAAAAAAAAGACAAAGGGTGGCTCTATGGAGTAATTGGGGTGTAGTCGAAATTGTCGGCCCCACTATAGAACCGCCTCTCAAATTAGCTTAGTCTGTAAAGGGGAAGATATTCAATGTTTTAATTTGGGACAACATTGAGCACGAATTTAGAGAACACGTTGGTGTGGAGTCAACCCCAAGTATGCAGGCTCTATACTAATGTGTGGTCCAGATTCGTACTCAAACTTTTTTCTTTGAAGAGCAAAAAAGAATTTATTAATTTTTGAAAACAAATTACAAAGGTTAAAAAGACCTTAAACGAGGTATCAAGCCGAGAGAAGAAACCCCACAAAGAGGCGATATCACTCCACAATCAATGCCTGCCTCAAAGACCCAAAGGGAGAGTTTTTTTCCCTCAATAATTTCTCGTAGGTAAAGAGTTTTTTCATTAGATGTAAGGTCAAGCCACCTTGGCTTTGCGGCTTTGCACAAACAAAAGACAAATAGAATGGTTTGTCTACCTATCTATGGGCTGACAATTGGCATACGTTAGGGCCTTTTTACCAGAAATTTGAGGAGTATATGGGTTATAATATAGGTAGAGCTCAGAATGCCGGGTAGTTTTTATCATTAAAAATGGAGTATGGGTTTGGCCTAACCTAAGATGTGCTATAACTAGGCAGATTGTTGCTAGTATTGAACTTTCTTTGATGCCCAACCGTCTTGTTTCTGATTCTATGAGATGGTTACTTCATAAATCTGGGGTGTATATGACTAAGTCACTTTGGAATGGTCTGCATACCAAATTTCCGGTGGTTCCTTGGTCTAAGTGTGTTTGGTTTCCAAGTCATGTTCGTCATTGGTCTTTTATCGAATGGCTTGCAATTCTGGGGAGGTTGTCTACCAAGGATAGATTTTACTGTTGGGGATTACCGGTTGATGGGATGTGTTTGCTCTATCAAGATGTGAAGGAGTCTTATGAACCTCTGTTTTTTGAGTGCTCAATATTCTCAAATGGTTTGGCAGATGTTGCTTCACAAAAATAACATTCAACGCTCCTGTTTTGGTTTGGTTAGTGAACTTGTTTTGATTTGGTTAGTGAATTGGACTGGATGTACACTCACAGATATTCTGATTCTTGTTCTAATCGTGTCTACAAACTTTCCATTGCTGCCTCAATTTATTGGATTTGGAGGGAACATGATCAAAGGCAATTTCAAGGGGTTTGGTGTGCCTGCTCAAACTTTTGGGTCCCAAATTATTGAGGAAGTCCCAAATTATTTAGGGTCCCAATTTCAAGAGTTTTTTGGTATCAGATTTTGTATCCTATGTATCTCCAGATTGTTTACAACTTGGACCTTTCAAAACAAGATTCTTCAATTTTAGGAGAAATTTTTTAGTGCCGAGCGGATATATCCCATGCGGTACCCGCTCGGCACTCCCAAACCATCCGATGCACTTTTGGACGGCTCAGATTGAAACATTCTCTCTCTTCTTACCCCCTCCTCTTTCTCTCTCCTTTTTCTCTCCAAATCCGAGCCATCCAAAATCGAAATGGACAACCTGGATCCACCGAGCGGGCACCATCTGATACCTGCTCAGCACTGAAAAATTTCTCCAATTTTAGACCACAGCCCACCAAGGTTGATAGGCAACCACTCAGAAACAACATTATGCAACCATGCAGAAATTTCTTCATACTATCACACAATTTGGTATGCAACAAGTCAAAAAAAGAGATGAGCCGGGTCTAATTGCATTAACATTCTCAGTTCGAAAACTTACTTCAACGAGTTACTATCTGTCCCCCGTGAGTGCTGTAGATGTTCTAATTGCTCAATGTAAAAAATAACTCAAATTTAATGTTTCAAAGGTTCAAACTCAAATCTGCGGAAAATGCAACAAAATCTTCAACATGTTTCTCAGTGCCTTCTCGTTTTAGATTCGCTTTTGGAAAGCGTCATCCCTGAAAGCTTGTTGATCTCGTACAGAAGTCCAGCAGAGAACAAGAAGCTGCAGAGTAATAAAAAAAACATTAGTATAGCATCATCTGCATTTCCGCTTATTTCCTTTCTTTCATTTCTCATCTGTATTTTTCTCACTCCTGGACCACAACGTAATCCACCGGCCATATGTCAAGGGCATAAAGAAAAAAATGCTAATGTGACTACACTATCTTGAAACCGAGTAACGAAAAAAGTACAGTATCCAAATTCCTTCCTGAAGTTGACCATTTCAAATCTCATGCAAAGGTGTTTGCCCATTGTTCACTTCCACACTTCTTCTTTCCCCTTTCGGAACCAGCTATAACAGAAAATTCAGATGTTATAGATCCATTCTAGCTCGCTCCTCAACTATAAGTTTAAAACCATGTCTTCCAATGCCGAGGTATAACCATAGGAACTAAACCAATCTATATAGCTGCATGCCCAATCAAAAAATTTATCCTAAAACCAATAAAATGAATGCATGCACAGGATATGCTTCACACACATTGCTAACTTGAAATTGATGCTAGTTCCCATAATCTTTTCACTTTTTGGGAAGTCCAACTTTTTAAGGGGACAAGAAACAAACGGAATGCAAATTAAAAGCCAAGAGAAAAGGATGATGATGGTGATTGGATACTTACTCACTTTCGAAACAAGACCAACAATTTGGGACATCCCAAATGAAAAAGACAGACCAACACTTTGGGACCCAGGGATCTATTGTCTAAGCAGTTATGGTGATATGTTTAGAACCTAGGGATACGCAGTTCTGAATAGGTGTTGAGGCTAAATTCATCACCAGTTCCTTGATTTTAGCTTTCATCACATCCCAAAAACATACGCATCTTTTTCCGCTTTTGATTTTCACAGTTTTATTCTTCTTTGGAGGTAGGTTCCTTCAGCTTATAACATTGGTCCTCTAGTTCAATCCATAGAGATGAAATAACTCTACTCAAGTGAGGAAACTGATTTCCTTGTCAACAAACTTTATTCAAGTGGGAAACTGATTGCGAAGGAAACTCATTTCGAAATAAAGACAAAACTTGAACAAAATTACAATGAAAATTGATAGGACACAAGGTCACATTCCCGAGACATTTAAGAAACTTAAACTTGTTAGAAACTCTTGCCAAAGGTTGTAGACACTCCATAAAAACAGCTTCCCCTAGTTTCTACAAAACTTTCAGGATGCAAATCCTGCCCGTTCAATCATGCAAAACTGTTCCAATATGCTCCAAAAGAAATTCAGTAGCATTCGTATTTTAAATTTTCATGAAAGTATTTCAGTACCTATAATTGCTACTCTAAGGTTCACAATCAGATTCTCTCACAAATATACTCTTCAATTATACATCAGCTAGCATTTACTGCTTCCACGATAATTCTGGAACTTGTTTTACGTTTCAATTCCCAAAATGTATCCCACTTCCATTTTGGTTATTGGCTCCCATGGTCTAGAATCCAAACCTTCCATCGTGGAAAGTAAAAATGACCTAGAGAATATTTAACTCTTCTATGCCCACCAAACCTGCAACAGGGAGATCTTGAAGCACATTTGCCTGAAAATTTGGAACTGGAGCTAATATCTAAACAACAGACACAAAAATGCAGATTAGCTACTAAAAGTTATAGTGTGTTTGGATAAATCACTGAGGTGTTGGCTTGTTCAAAACGTTTACAAGGTGGTATGGTTAGCTGCAAATTGCAATGCATCAAAAGACAGGAGCTACAAGGGGTAGGTAGTTGTTGAAAACTAAAGTGACTATGTTGCTAGATAACATGCCAACATTTGCACTTACAATCAAATAATTGTACTTGTATATAAATACCAGAAGGTCCAGAAAACTTTAGGCCAGCAAACTTAATGCTCTTATGATCCAAAAAACACACTGAACGCTCTTCAATGCTTCATACACAGCAATGCTCTATGTATGGGTTTCAAGATTAGCAATGCTACTTGCCACATGATATCTCTGGTCATTATGGTTTTCTGTGGCTTACCAAGGGATGTTCACAATTTACATTGCAAAAAAGCCCCTTGCCAAATCAAATACTATGGAGCCCATAGCAGTTAGTGACAAAGGATTTCATATTTCTCGAGCATGAATGACAAGCATTGTAGTAAATAAAAAAAGAATTGTAGTAAATAAAACTCGAGCATGAATGACAAGCATTACCATGTTGTAATACAAACTCGATGAACAGTGCTAGCAGCAATAAGAGCAACTGCCTCGGCAAATATAACTGCATAGGAAAACATTGAACAATAATAATCATTACCTAATTTCAGTGCTTTAATCCTTCATTAAATAGCCAATAAATAAACTTTGCACAATTTTGTCCATTTGTCTATCACTTAAACAATGTTCTAAATGGCACTTGGCGACAGTCGGGCGGAGACCCACCTCCAAGTGCCAAGCCGCCTAGGCGGCACCAAGCAATTCGGCGGAATTTAAGTACAAACCCAAATGAAATTAAGTAGTAGCAACTAGCAAATAAGTTGAATAAAACAATAAGTAGTAAGGCTTCGCTCACCTCCCTCGTATTATTTTATATATATATAATTTTAGGCCACCAAAGACTTCCAAAGACGCTGCCGCCGCCGCCTAGGCAGCCGCCAAACACCGCCAAACCTCCCTGGGCGCCAAATCAAATGCCAAGGGCTATTGGCATGGCGGCAGGGCACCTCTAAGCGCCTAGGCGGCCACCATTTAGAACGGAGCACTTAAATGTTTCCATACAGGAGTCTCTAGTTTACTTGTGCCACTTATGCCTCAAAATCATGAGCATAGACATAGTGTTAGATTTTCTGGGTCAAGACTCAAGACAAACAGCGGAACAGATATAAATGTATACCAAGTTCCTATTTTTGTCATTTACGCTTCACTAATATTATTTCACAAGATAGAAAAAACAACAAATGAAAAAGCTGCCCTTACCAGCACCCCATCCTGTCTTGATGCCAATATTTTCCTGGTAATTCCCAATGAACTGCAAGAAATAAATGGAAGTGAGTGCAAAATACCATAACTTGCTCACTATGTATCAGTCAACGATGTCGAGGATTAAAGCATATTGATAGCTCATAATCTAAGACTGCGGAAAGATGAACACATAAAATGGTCATTACATTCCGGAATTGTAAGGAAAAAACAAAGTACATAACATGGAACATCAGTATAGCAATAAATTGTATTCATTTGAGTCAAATAAACACTAGATGTCAAATACGTTCAAACTGGTAGGGTACAATTTTAATTACCTCAACACCCCATATGTGGGGAACTTGGTGTTCATCATCTAAACACATATGAGAGACATTCAGTATCTTGGCACACGTATGGATTTTATCACTTTATCCTTCCCGTAGGCCATTTAATAATCAAACCCAAGATCTTCACAACACCCTATATAACAACTTCCAATTTAGGTTATAAATAGTTTAGGCTTCTAAAGTTAGACAATAGGGATTCTCTCCCTACTTCGAACACAAATATCTAAAATAATCCTCTATTACTGTATCCTGTTACTATAAATAATACTGACATGTTGCTTTTCATATCTACATGAGCATGGCCACATTGGGAAAAAAATCTACACACGCATAGAATTGGTGACTCCCTACCATGTCCTTGTCCTACCATTTGGTCACTATCATGTTCTCATGTCCAAATATTGCCATACTTTACCCAATACAGGCATCCGACTTCGAATAAAACTGGCTAAAAAGAGAGCTCCAAGGTTTTTGTCGGAAAGAACTTGTACATCCACGGTGGCAAAATCACCTATGGAATTCTAAGTCATGAAAAGCATTAAGGTATATAAAGTACGGCCACTTTTTAACAAATATCATTGCAGAAGAGAAGACTACAGGAAAGGAACTAAAGAAACGAGGCATGCATTAGATACTCCAAAAGAGGCCAACCACATGACTACTAATTAATCAAACCACTCAATTGTGATACTTGACATTGAGAAAATCGTTTAGGTACTTCAGATGGACTTTTGCTATGTTAACTAGATGCATATCGTCTCGATACAAGGGAAGGAAAGGTAATGTGGTACGCACAGGCCCTAAAGTGAGGTACAATAGCGGTAGACTTCTATAGATGGCAAAGCAAAACTAGAATCTACATCTTTAAAATGACCAGTGTTCTAAAGCAAGGAATTAATCGGAGATTTATTGGCGATTAATTGCTGGCAGAGCCTATCCTATTAGGTCCGACTAACGATTAATTGCCAATTACTAATTAACATGCACCGATTAATCGCCGATTAATCCAATTAATCGCTTCAAGGTGGCCGACTGCCCGAGTCAGTGCCCGACTAGCGCCTAGAGACTTTTAGAACATTGGAAATGACATATCATTTTCCAAACTATTCATGTAAAGTACATTTTCTAGAGGCTTCATGACCATCTGTTTGGCTTTCCAAAGCTCCACTCTTTAGACTTTTATGCTGTGTTTGCCTCTCTTTTTGAAAAACATTTTTCAAAAGATTCCCCCTAGATTCTCCCTACTTCCAATCATTTCTCTCTCTATCTCTCTCCCCTTATTACCCCTACTAGGTTTTCAAAAAGTGTTCCAAACACAGTATTAGTATATGCCTTCTCATTTTCTTGTCCTATAGAATACTACGGGGGAAAATCAAAAAACTTCGGGGTTCACTATGGAACGCAAAACACAGAATGGGTTGTTGTGTTCCATTGTTTGGGACCGAAAGTATATTCATTTGGAAACATAAATTGCAAGTAGTAGCATTTTTATGTAAATCAAGTTATGACACTTCCAAGTCTTCAAGGTAAACCTACACACTTGTTACACGTGCATATTTAACTGCATGATTGCTACAAATCAGTAAAGCACTTTTGCAACACTATGTTTTGTATTACACCATTCATTTCACAAGACAAATTTTGAACATAAAAGAGATAATCCACTTTTGCTGAGTCTATACCCTTGAAATTAGAGAATGGGTGGGCCCACTTCTGATGTCAATTCCCGAGTGCATGGAACATAGTTCATAAATGCGGCATGGCGTAGTTTTCAATTTCAATTTCCAACATAAATGACAATAATCGCAGCAAAAAGATTCTGAATTATACAAATGGTCAGAGACAAAAAATCAAACATATAACGCCATCCCAACAAACAGGGGTTGCGAGCAAATAAAAAGATTATGTGATGTCAGCAGCCCTTTGGAACGGAGGTGCGGGTAGGAAGTTCAAATGAATCAAATGGTATTATCATTGGTCTGGGGGCAAACAGAAAGATGGTGTATTGCCCGCAGCCCTTAGGAAAGGGGGTGCAGGTAGGAAGTGTTCAAATTGTTAAAGAACATTATATCATCGCGAAGAGACAATAGATTCGGAAATTGGTATTATCAGCAGAGCAGGACTTACGTATAAACTAATAACCACAGTTCGGGATAAACCTATGAGTGAAAACCATTCAAAAATAGCCACATGAGAAATATTTTAACTCACCGTCAGCAACACAACAAATAGAAGAGAACTGGTGAACCCTCCAAGTATAGTGAATAACTCTGATGATGCTAACTTCCCTCTATACATTTCTTGGAGTGAGAGAATGATAATAAATAGCAGAAGAGAATACAACATTGAACTCCCCGTTCCCGCCATGGCCTTCAAGTTGCCAAAAAGAAAACAGACTATCATCACATCAAACTTTTACTGGCTAAGAACAACACTAAGAAGAAGGATAATAAATCATTGCAATCCCATTCACAACACATGGACAACCCCCCATAAGAATAAACTTGAAAGGAGAAGTGGAGAACGATACCAGTCAACAGACTCAGCACTGTTTATTCGACTAAAGAAAGGCTACAAGCATTCATTCATCATGCAGGGAAGTTCGAGACAGAAAAAGAGGTTCTATTGGCAGCCAGTAAGTTTCAATTTCCTAGGGCTGCGTACGGATCAAGGAATGGGTAACGTGAAAGAATTGGGAATAGCAAAATTAAAGGATCTTACAGCTCAAACGGTTAAATCCTTCAACTTTTTCCATTTCCTTATCATTTCCCTTACCAATCCTTCATCCAAACAATAGCATTAGAGGCATTGCACAAACCCATTGGAAAAAATTGCAAGCCTTGTATGCCACAATTGTTGTTTGATACCTTAATTTGTTCATTCCTAGTTAAGATGCGCCAAGTTGATTAAGCATCACTCTACTCCAGCAAAACAACAGAACCAAAAACACGGACCGGCCCCGGGCAGAAGCCTAGAAAGCCCACCGCTTCAGGGTCAGAAGAAATGCTAAAATGAAGGAGACCCTAAATTTTATAACACTCCTACATATGATTCGAATCTAGAATGAATTTACTCCTGGTGTGTGGATCGGTCATTTCTTACTCCTGAAAGTGTGTTCTAGTATAAGCCCCTTTAGGTACGATGTTTAAGCGCCTCAATTACCAGAAGGAAAACAACGGCAACAAGAGAGTTTTACCCAAAAAACAGCAACAAGAGAGAGAGAGAGAGAGAGAGAGAGAGAGAGAGAGAGGGTACCTGTTCGATTTTAGATTTAGGCCTGGTACGAATTCTGATCGAATAGAAATTTAGGGGTGCAAACAAAACTATAGCTTGATCTCTGTTACAAATTACTACCTGTACTCGTTCTTGTTTTCACTTCTAATTCTACATTTTGTTAATCTAACAACAACGTCAACCCTGTGAATATAGTTGACTTTTTTAACGGAGAAACTTAGCACAAGTTAGAACATCTCCATCCCTTACTCAATTTTTCAGTTAAATTAGTAAAAATATGAATAAAAGCTTCATTTGGTATTATGTGCTCTAATGGATAAACTCAAATCGAAGCAAAAATATGCATAAATTTGAGTAAAAACTTCAGTAATAGTAAAGTTATAAATTCAAAAGTGTGAAATTTGCCTTCAAAAATTTGAGTAAGATTTGAGTCTAACCAAATTTAAGTTTAAATTTGAGTGAAGGTATACGTTTGGGTAAGGAGTGGAGGAGAATTTTGGTGAGTTTTACTCAAATTTGAGTTTGAATTAAGATTTAAGTATGTAACATATCATTATCACAATCAAATCAGGCTTACTATGCACTAGATATAAATCAAATAGCTATGACCCGATACAATCTTACAGATGTGTTGGCCGCAATCATGGTACGACGAGGGAATGTGTTATTTGAAATAACTGAGTGTAAGAACCGAAATAAGAATAGAGGAATGAGCCAATATAAATTATTCTAAATTCAGACTCACTTAAAAACTTAAACCTTTAATAGTGAGTCACCCAATATTATACTACACCCAAACTTTATTTTGTTTATCCAATTTTCTATTTTATCCAATTTGGGAGGTAACATTCACAAATGTACTAACATTATAAGATGCAGAGTATTTTACTTAAAATATCAGAGTGTGAGTAATGTTAAGAGTTTGTTGGGAATTCATGTAAAAGGTCGGAAAGGAAAGGAAAATTTAAAAAAAAATCCTCAATTTGTTTGATTTATAAAGAAAGTAACGAACATAAGAGCGCGGTATATTTTCCTCTACATTTTTCTTATACTTTTTTCCTTGGCCATTTTTATTTCTTTTGTTTTTCTTTCCACATGATTCCAAAGGACCCTCAAGTAGACGCCCAAAAATACACCTCTGGTTGATTCGCAATTCACAATTTTGCTACCATAACAAACAATTACACCAGCACACTTTTTACTAGTGAGGTGTGGGGTTGTTAAAAAAAAAAAGTGCAGTATATCACCCCAATCACACACCTCTCACGTACAGATGAGGCTCATTCAAGTGTGACTCACTTGTATATGAGAGGAATGTGGTTGATGTGTGATTGACGTGATGTACCTCTAGCATTTTTGGAGTGTGGAACCCACCAGGATTAGTGTTTGTGGCATGGAAAACGACAAGAAACAAATGCTTTATTTTATTTATAATTTAAAAAGAATTTTTCAAAACATACCCCCAAAATTTCCTTACTTTCAACATTTCTCTTTCTATTTCTTTTCATTTTTTATCCATACCATTTTTCAAAATTGTTTTCAAAAACCAAACCAAACGTAGAATGTTTTCAGAAAGCGAAAACGAACGGATTTAAGTCTGAACCGTTTGTTTACGCTTCCTAAACCGTCTCATAGAAACTTTTTCAGAACCATGTTAGAGCATCCGCATTGTAATAAGCAAATGGATGTGAATAAGCAAATTTAACAACAATACTAAAAAAACATCCCACATTGTAATAACCAAAGTTACAAGTCTTTTAGTAAATAACCAAATTCCACTCATTCCATAACCAAACTTAACAACTTTTACCAATAACCAAAACTCAATAACCAAACTCAACAATTAAATTCAAAACTCAATAACTCAAAAACACCCCATATTGGAATCGTCTAATCGAGACGAATACTTTGGTGTGATCGGGTGCGTAATTAAAACTCGTTAGCCATTGGATAAATGGGCATTGTGTATTGTGGGTTTTTTTGTTTGTTAGGGATACAAAAATAACCAATGTGAAGGTAGATGTTGTTAAGTTTGATTATGAACTAAATGAATAATCAAATGCTGACGTGGCACATTTTGATTATTGATTTTGATTAGTACCATTGCGGATGCTCTTAGGCCTCCTGTGGGATTGTTGGCCGTTGCAGAGAGTTTTCAGTTGACTTTACCCAACCACGTCTCCGTCCCACCAACGACACTGCGCGCCTTAAACACAAAAAAACAGAAAAATTCCCCGCCGGCAATGGATCCGCCGGAGCCACCGGAGTGCCCGGTCTGCCTCCAACCCTACGACGCCCCCACAACCACCCCTCGCGTCCTCTCCTGCGGCCACTCCGCCTGCGAGACCTGTCTCACGCAACTCCCCCGCCCCTTCCCCCACACCATCCGCTGCCCCGCTTGCACCCAACTCGTCAAATTCTCCAACCTCACCTCTCTCCCCAAGAACATCGACCTCCTCCGCCTCTCCTCCTCCCTCCTCCAATACCCACTTCCCCAAAACCCCCCAAACCCTCGAAACCAAACTGAAAAAAATGTCAATTTCGTGCCCAGTTTGTGGTCTCATGAGTTTTATGTAATATGGAAGGACTGGATTATACCGGAGGGCGACGTGGCAGTTGGGTTTAGGTCTGATGAAGGTTTGTGTTGGGTATCGCGTATAAGGTGCTCGATGAAAGGGGATGAAGAGGTGAGCCTTGTTAGAGTTGGTGGTGGTTGTTTTGTGAGTGATCCTAAGTTGAAGTATAGTTATGGTTGGGAAGTTTTGCGGGTTTTGTATGGGATGAAGGATGGGGAAAGGGATGAGTTGGGTATGATATTGAAGGCATCTAGATCGAAGCATTGTCGAACTTGTAAGGTGTATGGACTGTGGTATAATCGGGATGACCAAGGTGTGTACATGGTGTGTGAGAGGTATGCTGGGAGTTTTGTGGAGAGGTTTGGTGATTGGAAGAATGGGTTTGTTGGGGAACATGGATGTAGAGGTTTGTTAGAGAGCAAGAGTTTTGCAATGATTGCTATGGAGATGTGTGAAACATTGAGTTCTCTTCATGCAGAAGGATTATTTAGTGGGTGTTTGGCTATAATGTGCTTTAGTTTTGATCATTTTGGCCACATTCATATTGACTTGAATGAAGCCATGGTGATGAGTAGGAGAATCCGTATGTTGATTGCAGAGGCTATTCGTGGTGTCCAAAAAGGGGAAGAGTTCGAATTAAGTTTCAGAAATGACACCTTAGAAACCCTTGCATTTGTTAGTCCAGAGCTGTTATTTGAGTTACAACAGAAGAATGCCACTGACTTAGAATGTGGGTCAAAATTTGAGGTTGGCTATGTCTCAGATGTTTGGTCCTTGGCTTGTGTACTGCTTTGGCTTCTTATGGGAGAACCATTTACTGAACTAATGTGCAACTATTTACAGTGTTTTGTACCAATGCCAATTGATGGAAAGGATTTTGATTACTCAGGGATATATACGAGTTGGATGGAGGAAGTTAAGGCTTCATTAGAAACTAAATTGGTTTTAGAGTTTGTGGCATTGCAGGAGATGCTATGCAGATGTTTGAGTATTGATCCAGGAAGCAGACCATCTGTGATTGACATGTGGAAATGCATTAGGGAGTTGGTTATTGAACCAAAGATGGATATCATGGTCAGTTCAGTTCAAGTCGTTAACAAGAACAAAGGGCATTGCTTGTTTCTTGGAGAACTGTGTCAGTTACAAAAGGAAAGTGGTAAAATGCCGGAAAGACAGATAGCAAATGGCTTGCACGACAAAAATGACGATGGTAGTGCAAATCTTGATCAGTTTGCGGATGTGAGAGTAGAGAGAGATATTGTTGAAGGCCTCTCCGGGGGTCATGTCAAAAGTATTGATTTGAAGGGCCATCTTGATTGTATTACAGGATTAACCGTCGGAGGTATGAATGACATTGTGCTTTTAGATAAAGTATATATGGTTCCATTGTTATTGAACTCCAGTAATTCAGATGCTAGCAGTATGCCTACTTTCCAACGTTGAAAGTTTATATTTTTATGAGTTATTGTCAGTCCTTTAAATCTGGAAGTTTTGCTTTGGCTTGCCCTTTGTTGGTGCAAAATTTGCAGTGCAGAGTGGTAGTTCTGTGTGTGTGGTGGAAAAATATGGGGAATGCATGTTGTGCACATTTCTGAAATGCATCTTTTTGTCGGATTTAGTTTCGTGAGATTGGGGATTTGGTGAGCCCAGCCTCTTAGTATTGGCGATCATCTGTTTTGATAATTGTGTACTGATGCTGGTTATCCCCCATTTGGTATATTTTATGTCAAGGCTAATGGAACTCAAGTAGATTTGATGAACATCTTTGCATTTCGCATACCAAAAAATGTTTCTATTCATTACTTTTATCTGTTCAATTTTACCAATAGCTCGTTTGTGGATTACTACTGGGACAGTATCCTATCGTAACCCTTCATAAAAATTCTAGTGTGAATTCTTAAGTTGCCACAAGTGGTTCTGTTTCGACTCGTGTTTTTCCTTTGCCCAGACTCTCAGCTTTGAGGTTTTTGGTAGTTTTGCTTTTCCTAGGGAAATATGAACTACTCATTACTGTTATTACATGCTGCAGAAACATTCAAGTTCTGAATTTATACCACTGAACATCTTGATGTTTGAACACATATTTTTCATTGTTCTCTTGTAGGGGGTTTCCTTTTCAGCTCCTCCTTTGATAAAACAGTCCGTGTATGGTCTCTGCAGGTATACAGTCACATTTGTTGAAGTTTGTTCAGTTTACCAAACCAAACCGAGCCTTGTGTCCCAATCAATTGGGGTCGGTAACTAATATGACGTAATTGATTGATTCTCAATCCTTTGTGGCACTTATGTTACACTGTTAATGGTGATAATTTCTGAAAGAGATTGAATTGCAAGGTATGGTTAGATACCAATGAAACCACTTACAATTCTGAAAACTTACAGCTAAGAGCCATATTTAAGGGCGGGAATGGTCATGACAGAGACTAGGTTCCTAATGCCTCAGTTGATTTTCAAGACACTTGTACATCACTCAGGGAAATTCTCTTCCATCTTTTACAAAATATTAACAAGGCTCAGTGGGAGAAGATCTTACTAAGATTAGTATGTGGGAGGTATAAGGTTTAACTTTAAACTCAAAAAGCCTTTGAAGTTAAAAAGCTGACTATACAATACCTTCATAGACTGTGTACTTATTTCAATCTTTTTAATCTTGTGATTCCTTATTTGTCGTTAGTCGTTACTTATTATTCTATCTTCGGATGTTTCCCTTGCAGGATTTTACTCATGTTCATACGTTTGTGGGTCACGAGCACAAAGTTATGGCTATAGTTTTTGTAGATGATGAACTACCATTGTGCATAAGTGGTGACAGTGGAGGTGGCATTTACATCTGGTGTGTTTGTAATCCATTTGGTCAAGAACCGATAAAGAAGTTGTTTGAGGAAAAAGATTGGCGCTATAGTGGTATTCATGCCCTTGCCATTTCTGGAACTGGATACCTCTACACTGGCAGTGGAGATAAGTCAATAAAAGCATGGTCCTTGCAGGTAAATACTTATTTAATGATCAATGTGGTCGTAAAGTAAATCCATTGCCATGGAATCTGAAAGTTTTTGAGTTATTTTGTCATTCTTCAGGATTACACATTGTCAGGTACTATGAATGGTCATAAATCAGTTGTCTCTACCTTAGCAGTTTGTAATGGGGTTCTTTATAGTGGAAGCTGGGATGGAACCGTCCGGTTATGGTCTCTAAGCGATCACAGTCCTTTGACAGTATTGGGGGAAGATGCACCTGGAAAGTCGGCTTCTGTTTTGTCCCTTGCTGCTTATCGGGATGCTCTGGTTGTGGCTTATGAGAATGGGTGTATGAAGGTGTATCTTTCTACCATAGTAAAAAGTCATGTTCAATTTGGTCATATTGTTATTTTGCACTTGGAATCTGCCATGGTTGTATAATGACTTCTTCCAACACCTTTGCCCCCATTTCCCTAGTAAAGATACTTGAGTTCAAATTTCATTAAATTACATATATAAAGGAAGGAACAAAATAATAACATTACTCTCATTATCCTCTGAGATGTCCTGTTTCAATTTGTGGATTAAATTATGAAATAACATGGAAGTATTGTTAACTTGACGACTTTATTAGCTAACTATGGCCATCACAGGGCATTCACTACCAATGTGGTAAAAATTGAAAATTAAGGAACTAATACGAGTTTACTTGTTAAGTCTCTTCAATCATTTTCTTTGGTCTTTCCTTCTTTCAGATTTGGAGGAACGATGTGCTTATAAAATGCAAACAAGCTCACAAAGGTGCCATTTTCGCTGTTGGCATGGAGGGGAAGTGGCTTTTCACAGGGGGGTGGGACAAGGTGGTTAACGTGCAGGTAAATTTTGTAGTATATTGTGTCGTTTCTTATGCCATCACCATTTACTGTCTTGAGCTTTTTGAGTTTCTTGGCTTGCTAAAGGTAACATTGTAACTTCCAACATTTTATAGAGAGGGATACATGCTATAAAACATTGTAACTTCCTCTTTTTTATATGAACTTTGTGATCTTCAATTTGAGCCAAGATTCCTTATGTTTGTTTTATTTGTTATTTCATCTAATTTAGAAGTTTTATATATTTTGATTATGTGCACTTTGTTCTAGCTCACATGTGTCTGACTGATTTTCAGGAACTAATTGGGGATGAATTTCAAATAGATGCAATGGATCTTGGTTCCATTTCTTGTGACTCTGTCATAACGGCTCTCTTATACTGGCAAGGAAAGCTTTTCGTCGGACGAGCTGATAGGGTAACCAAGGTACACCAGACCTTTTATCATATGGGTTTAGCTATTGAAACTTAAAGATCGACAACAAACCGGTTTCTCTACATGCAAGTTAGTTTGATGTTATCTCATAGGTTGTGATTGGATCATAGATTTATGGGTTTCATTGATGAATCCCTCCACAAATGCTTATCCAAATACGGCCTTAAACAAATCCTCCAATTTTGTTGTCTACTCTAAGGTAGTTTCTTGCTAAGGAACAACAAAAGTAGGACAGCCAATGGAGAGTCTGTATTATTTCGACTAGGGCCTTGTTGGACGGGAATTTTTTTTACTGGGCACCCATTTTCCTGAAAAGGTTTTTCTTTTAAAATATTCCAAAAAATTGCCCTGTATTCCTCAGAAGACACAGATTTACTTTGAGGACTCCTGTTCCACGGAGAGGCAAAATAAGCTGTTTGTACAACCAAAGTTTCTTTCTATTACGTTATGAGTTGGTGATAGGCAAACTCATATAGACATGCTAATTCAGTTTTGTTGTTTGAGCTGTCCAGGTATACTATTCCGGATTATAATGGTGGTTGTATACAATTCTGAAGAATTGCGTGGATGAAAACATTACGAAGATGCATACTAGTGGTCACTTGTACAAGTGCCAGAAGCTAGATGTGATGAGCGGGGTATGTCAACCCCAATATTGTTTCTTAAATTAGGTACGTTTTACATTGCCGCAGTTGTTTCTGACGGCATATGGGGTTCTATTCAAGACAATAAACGTAGGAAAGGAATACGAGATTTTTGTACATATAGCTTGTAAAGAAACTGTCTTGTACACCATACAGTTTGTTGCTGTGTGACCCGCGATAGGTACTTTGTGTTAGAAACTTTCGTTTGCAATTGTACCTATGTACATATATATTATGCATTTTTTTCCCCTCATCCGTACAATGTTGAAGGGTTTCTAGTTGCAACCTGGGATGAAGAAAGTCATGGATAACTGTAGCTCTGATATAGTTGTTGCCCGAATTAAACCCCGGAAACACAAGTTATGAGGGTTCCTTCTTTTTGTCCTCTCGCAAGGGAAAAGAGAAAAACCAATAATGCATGCTTTCGGTTAAAGTTTCAATAATGAAAACTTGAAGACAGAGTTCAAAGACTCAATTATGGAGTCTTGATAATAGAGTGTTATACCAGCCTGTGGTGGAAACGTTGTGTCAATGGGGCCCCCTTGAGTACCCGGCAATTTTTTCATCCAAGTTGTAATAATTTCTTTTCCCTGTTTAGTCCTGTAGAGTCCTCTATTTAAAGGACGCGTTTTCTTTGTTTCTAGTAGGTTTTCTTTTGGTTTTGCCCTCTCTTCCTAAAAACCAAGCCCCTCTCTCTCTCTCTCTCTCTCTCTCTCTCTCTCTCTCTCTTCCTCTTGTAATATTTGCAGTCTCTTTCCTCAATAAAAGGTTAATTTTCTTTTAATCGACCCTTTTGCATATAGATTTGTGCTTATATTTGGTATCGTTGCCCGAATTAAACCCCGGAAACACAAGTTATGAGGGTTCCTTCTTTTTGTTGGGTGAACTAATCTGGACATAGTACGATGAAAGCACGGTATTCTTGCAGCCCCCATCTCCATAGCCTCTCTCTCTCTCTCTCTCTCTCTCTCTCTCTCTCTCTAAAAAAAGGAATATCTCATGTGTTTCTCTCCTCCCAAGTGTAAGTATACAGATGCAACTAAGGAAATTCTGTGAATGGTATTCCTAAACCCCTTTACTATCCTTCTGTGGTACCCCCAAACTCTAGATAAATTTCGATAGGGTCCTTATCTGGGATCTCTAAATTTCGATTGTGGAGCACACATGGAGTGTCCATTGTAACTTCCATTCATTCAGTCTGTCTCTAGTAGCTAGCCTCTGGGAAATGACTTAAACCACTCCACAAAAACTCCACTCGGGAACATTTCCACTAGGCCATGCCAATGAGTGCCATGGTTGAATACCCCTTCTGGTTCTGCAAGCCTCCCATGCAAAGTTTGGCTAAGATTCTATGAATTGCCTAATGGGAGAAAGAAGCCACCCCACTCTGTCTTTTTTTTTTTTTTTTGGTCAAACGGAAATTTCCCCACTCCGTCTTTGCTCTCAATCATTTGGGGATGACGTACAATAGGTCGATTCAGCCCAGATTTTTGAAAAAGAAATCGAGCTGGAATCTGAATTTTGCAACTACTACCGCATCCATACTGGATCACGTCGGGTTCTGTTGGACTTAATAGAAGGGGCTGCACTCTTTGGGAGAGAAAATAGGAAGGGTATTTTGGGAACTAAAAAGAGTAGACAAAAAACTCATCCTTCTATGAGAGAAGTATATATTAGTTAAACAAGTGGAACAGTGATTTGTTCGAACTTGACTTGAAAGCTTTAAGAAGCTTTAAAAAGTGTTCAAACTTTGTATATATATGTAAAAATGTAGTACTATCAATCAAGCACGTACGAAAAACAATGTACTCAAATAGCTCAGTCCATCTACTTAATTCTTAATCTAGCTAGTTTACTTAATTCTTGTTCTGTTAAGTTTATTTCTCGAACATACAATAGAGTGGCTCATGTCGTAGCCAATTACTATCGTATCTATCGAGCATCGTACGAGCAAGGAAATTTTCCGATCTGGACTAGTAAGGAGGCTACTCTTGATGTTTCGAATCTGCAGCAATATATACTAGCAATGCCGATCGGAAAACAAAAAAAAACAAAAAAAAAAAAGATAAAGAAAAGCTCAGTTCATATATTTAGGGTACACTATTATCCTCGAACATTGCATTCTCGACATCCTTTGTTCTTCCAAATACAAAATCAAGGAAAATGAGAACTCCCACAGAGAGTTGCTCTAGAGCCGACTCTGATACCAAATAAGTAAAGAATCCGTCTTTATCAAATGATGAAATTGTAATTAAAACAATGGATTATATGAAAATCAGTTTTTACAATCAGTCAATAAGGTAGCTGATGATGAATTCATGACCTCGGCTAAAAGTGCAGAGGAAGAAAACAATCCATTTACTTGCTTGGTAAGGGAATCTCAAAACCCCTATAAAGTTGAAGGCAATAATGGACCTACTCTGGGTGATTATTGGGACAGTATAACAGAAATACATGCTTGACAACTGTCCTCGAGAAAAGGAAAGGAAAAGAATCAAATGATCGAATAAAGCCAAACCAACTTTCAGTGGCCAACCGCTCCAATCAACCACCTCAATTATGGAGGTACTGCTCACACTCAATTATCAGATGAAATATCAGATTCATGTGACGATGGGACCCTCAGCGCACCTGTCATATCTTTATTTCAGATGAATTTGAGTGTAATTTCATTTGTATTTTAATTTGAGTTTCATGTAAAGTCCTCTATCTAAAGGACATGTCAGTAAGAGTAAACTCAGGTTTTGGATTACCCTCTCTCTCTCAAATCCTTTGAGTGGCTCTATGCTTTCCTCGTCCTCCCATTGTAATATTGGCTTCGGCTCTTTAAATATAAGGTTTCAAAAGACACCCTTATAATATTATCTGGTGGTAAATTCAAAACTTGATGCAATTTTTTTCGCCTTTTTGTAATACGAAATATGGGGATGAAAATATTTCTACTCTTACAAGTTTAAAAGAACAAGTAATGTCAGTACGTTGAGCCCGTTCTCGAGTCCAAAGCAAAAATAATAAGGGACATGCATCTGAGAAAAAGTAAAACGTGGTAAAAAATGGAATTCGGCAATGCTACAAAGCAGCTCTCTCTAGAGCGCCATGTAGGGTAGATTCGGACCGTCTATCTCAACAATTAATAATCCAGATTGAAAATAAACTCTTCCAGAAACAAAATCAAGGAAATTGAGAACTTCAACAGAGAGCTGCTCTAGAGCCGACCTTATGTCCCAATATCCTCAAATTTTTTTTTTTTCTGGGGTACTAAAAGGAAATAGCATCAAAGAGTACCAAGGCTCAAACCTGAATATAATAAAATGAAAAACAGAGAATTAGAAAGGAGAAAAGCAAGAATAGAAGACAAAAAAAAAAAAAAAAAGAGGCCCTTTTCTCCCGTCGCCTTAGCTTGATCCTTTCCTGAGGATCCTCAGAATCTGCAACGGAGCAAACAACAATTCTAATGAGAAAAGTACTCCCATGCGTGCTAAATTGACAAGAATAATGATCAAGAAAGAATAAGACACCCTTTTTGTTTACTCTTGCGTATTTTCAAATCAAATCAGACAACTCCACAAGTAATGTTGTCGACGTCAGAGAGCTCTTTTTCTTAAATGAGTTTTGTCGATGCTGCTTCTGCATCTTTTATATCCTGCACGGCTGCGCTACGGTCACAGCGTCCTGAATTCACAAGAGAGGGAAAGAATCAAAATCCTTTCTAAATCATAGAAACGACTTCCTCTAGAGGTCCTGCCAAGAGCAACCAGATTTTTCCCAAGTCCAACATCAAAAAGGCATACACGACTAAGACGTACTCTTTACGTGATGAAACCATCCAAAAAAAAACCCAGTAAACTTGAACTACATGCATCAAAGATAGGTGAAAATGAGTCAATCCCACTAAGGTAAACATGAAGTTACATGCATCAAAGATAAGGTGAGAAGAGTTTCATCGGTACAGAATCCCCACTAAAGTACAACAATGCGAAAGAAACTAAAGATGCCATTGCATCTAACCTTCCCAACTGACCTCAGTTATTGCTTTTTACTTCCAAACAAAATGACCAAATAAAAGAAATGGACATGTTGACAAGGTTTTCACAGTGTTTTACTCCTACCTAGCTAGTAACTGGTAAGGCGTATTATATATCCTAAACTCTCAGGTAATGCGAGCGCTCAAATATACAAAGCTGACCCTCATAAACCTGTATTTTCTCCCACTTGTCTATGTTGATGACAATTGTCTGGTAAGGGGAAAAAGCGCCAAGACCAGCAAGGCATGCAGGACAGTAACAATAGGTTCTCTTCGTCCCCAGGGAAGAGTACTTTCTCAAATAAGCCATAAGTTACTGCAGAAAAATAGAATGAATAAGATGGTTAAAGGGGATATTATCGACAATTAAGAAAATGGTTTGCCTTGAATTCCTAATCTAAAGAATTAGAATTTCAAGTTGACCATACTACAAATGGTTTAAAGTGAGGATTGAACAATTATCGTTGAACCAGTATGTATGCTGATTAATTCATCGATTGACTGAGATCTAGTTGACTAGCTAGATCCCATTCTTTATTGAAGAGGAGAATAGGAGAGAAATTCCTGCAGTGTCATTTATTAGAATAATACCAAGAGAAACAGGTATCTTATTTTTGAGTTTGGATCGAGTTTGGATTTCAGATTTTGGAGGGGTTGTGGAGGGAAAAGAATGGAAAGATTAAAACACAAGTATACAAAATCTTGACAAAACCTATTCTTTCTTCTTCTACTGTTTTTTTTGTTAGGTTAGAAAAAAGAGGAAAATAAATAGATTCTTGCGAAACAATCCACATTTGTTTACTTGCCAAAACAAACTCAGTAAGTAACCCTTTCACTCAAAGTCTCAATACAAATAGGATCCAAACACAGTCTATGAGTTTCTGAAAAACCAAAGCTCTCAAGATTTGTTATTTGATTCAGTCGCTTACAATTATTTGATAGGACATTCCAAAGTCCTCCACTTGCAATTATAAAAAAAAATCAACGCCATCAATTTCTTCTTCTTGACAATGGCAAAGGGAATAAACATGATATCAATAAGGGCAAATTTAATTTTAACATACAGGAGCAAAATCAATTAGCCGAATCACTTCCACAGATTCTGTATCTGCCTTGTCAAAGCCATGAGTTAAACAAGAAAGAAAATGACCTTCATGGCTAGGAAAAAGATTTAGCTCTCTACATACAGGTCCCACTTCATCAAATAACAAATTACTCTGATCTTCATGGTCAGTGATTGATTGTGTAACTACTTGAAGTGCAAACAGGGCCAACTCTAACATTTTGGAGGCTTCAGACGATCTGAGGCCCTTAATAATTGTTATGAAAATCAAATAAGAAGTCGATCACACTGAATAATTTTGATTCAGATATAGTATTTGTTTGCAATGAGAAGTACCGGAGTAGTAGCGTTTAAGGGGGAAAAAGATGCATCCATACACCCACCACAATGAATAATTTTGAAGGGCCCCAGAGATTTTTGTCGATCCCGTGACCTTTTACTCCTTGTTTTTGTTTTTTTTCTTTTGTTTTTTCTTACATTCTGTGTTCCATTTTTCTGGGTCACTGGAGCTTAAGTATAAAATGTCTTCTTGGATTTAAAATTTGGCCCTAAAACAATAAATAAATACTAGGTCCTAAAAATACGCAGGAGCCCTATTTTTTGACATTTTTAGGGGGGCTTAAGCCTCACGCCTCTTGGGCTTTAGCCCAAAGCCGACAGTGAATGCAAAAAACAGATAAAAATACGTGGAACCAAATGACCTTGGGACTTATTTTGAAATCAAGAACTTGCGTCAAAAATATTTTCTTACTCTTTCAATCCTTTTCATGAATATATGACTATGACCTCAAATCTTTATTGAAAGGAATCTTCGTGCATGAGTCAAAGTTTGCCAAGATCATCCCAAAGAATATCTCTTTTTAGTTAGAAGAATCATTTCGACCCATTACCTGAATTTCTGGGTCGGCTATCACATATGGCTTAAGTAACTTGTCTCCAAATGCACGAGAAGCAGCAAGAACACCGCCAACCTGCCATGTTCCTAAAAAAGTTTGGCAACAGTAAAATGAGTTCGTGTCAATAGTGAACGCTACGCAATGCTAGAACCAAACAAGAAGCTAGAGCACAATCAGCGAGACACATGTGATAATTATGCCGTCATATGACAAAACAGCCCTTTTATGTTTCAAACCAATAGTACATTAGTAGTCCTTGCATCATCTCTCACTAGACACCACTAACATGAAAAGCGTAACACAACAAAAGAGGAAATCAAGAGCCATATGAGCAAACAATGAGGCGACATAAAAACTATTATATATTCAAACCGTTGAAAATACTCTTGGACGGCCGTGAGTTGCACTACATGTCTTGTAGTGCAACCTGCACTACAAGATTTTCAGATCCCTATGCGATAACTTATTGAGTAGTAACTCCTATATGAATGAAGTACAAAAGAATTTTACAATTTGGGACTTTCGGACTGTGATACAGTGACTATGGCTTCAAGAAAAGAGAGAGAGAGAGAGAGAGAGAGAGAGAGAGAGAGAGAGGCCCATATAACCTTTTTTGTTCATGGGTGCAACAATAGAGGAAATGGCCAGCCACATTCAAGCTGGAACACATTAGTTGGATATGGCTGTTTGTTGGAGTATCTTGCGCGCACCAATACTAGTAGTTTTGAGCTGTCACCACACAAAGAGTTTGTGCATACAGATCGGATATATATGTGTTTAAAATCATTCGATGCATGTGGGGCAGAGCTATATCTGAATCTTTGCACCGAAATCTCTGTACGAACTTTTGTGCGCTAAGAAAGTATTGATGGCTTTTAAAGTCCGTTTGGTGCAATTGTTTATACTTGTAAAATAATTAACACGCAAGATACAAAATAAGCAAAAACCGTTTCATAATTCATTTGCTTATTGATTTTGTCTTAGATCACGACTTAAGTAAATTAACAAAGAAATACTAATATGCTGAATCATCTTTATCATCTTATTATTTTTCGGGGGATGATTCATTTCATTTCCTTTTATTTTTAATTTTAGTGTTTTTATTTTTATTCTTTTGAAGATGATGAGCTACGATTACTCTAAACCTATTAATTCAAAAGTACTATGATAACTTTTTTGAATTTTTTAGAATGTCTACTTATAATTTTCTTTTAGAATGTCTAAATCAGTAAGCGCACACTTCAAATAGTTTTGGAGACCTATCCTACCGTCCGCTACCGGGATGCATTCAACATCAAGACAAAACTCCAGACTCTACAAATTTAGCATCTAGAATATTTCAAATTTGATCGAGACCATACCCTTGAGTCTACATTTTTTTTTTAATTTTGATTTTCCTTTAGTCTACGTGTTGACAAAGAAACAATCAAACTAACCCTCAGTTATTAAAAGGTGAAATTACACGGACACCCCCCTCATCTATTTGATTTGGACACAGACACCCCTAACCTTTAAAACGCCCATACATACCCTTCATCTACTGAAGAGGAAAAAAAACTCAACGCCATTAACGGAATGAACGAAATGTCAAATATACCCTTGGTAAAATTACACGGACACCCCCTTATCTATCTGATTTGGACACGGACACCCCCTAACCTTTAAAAACGTCCATACACACCCCCTTATCTACTGAAAAGGAAAAAAAAACCTCAATGTCGTTAATGGAATGAACAAAATGTCATATATACCCTTTGTTATGAAATAGAGCAACAAGCATACACTACTCTTCACTAGATTAGAAAATTCTCTCCACTCTACTCGATCATGGCGCCTCTGTCTCTCTTCCTCTCCCTCTTCAACTTGCATTATAGATCATGGCTAACCCTAGATCGTGAAGAAAACCTAAGTTTCGAAGAAGATCGGATCGTGTACACTGTAGAAAAGCTGTAGATCGTGGCAAACCCTACTTTGGAAGTTATGTTTTATATGTAAAAAAATTCTAGATTTTCTTTTTAAATGGCACAAATATAGATGTATATGTTCATATTATATGATATATGAATACATTAGGGTTTTTGTTTGGGAATAGTAGGGTTTTCTAAAAGGTGTTGTACAGTGGTGACTTCGATAACCTTTAAAAATTGGAGCTTTTGTTGTTTTGCATTTGCTTGTCATCCATTTTGTATTTGAAGTCATCAGGGGGGCTTTTTCTTCACAACGACAGTAGGAATCAACCCAGTTTTGGGTTTGGTTGGAGTTGTAGCTCTAACTACAGTTATTAGATCTGTTATTCGTGTGGCTATGATGGCTATTATAGCTATTGTTGCCACTTGCCACCTTCCATGGCTGTAGTAGGAGGGGGGGAGAGAGAGAGAGAGGGAATCTCTTATATAAACTGAGAATGAAGAATGAGGTATGAAAGGCAACTTGGTATATGTTGCCGTTAAAGGGCATTTTTGTCTAAAATTTGGCAAAAGTATTGACATGTGCCTTGCAACAAACGGTATTCAAACGGAAGAGTGCTCCTTGGGTAACGGTAGAAGATGAGGGGGGTGTGTTTGGGCATTTTTAAATGTTAGGAAGTGTCCGTGTCTAAACCGAATAGATGAGAGGATGTTCGTGTAATTTCACTTTATTAAAAAGCAATATTTATCGGCCGGCCGGTCTGACTAGAAAAAAGAAAGTGCAAAACTTTTTCTTAGAAAACCTGTTTTAATTTTCCTATGCTACTAACAAAATTTCTTTTAAAACATTGAGACTTTTTAAATTATTTTCCTCCTCAATTCCCTTTCATTTCCAAATTCCTGCACAATCTCTGTTTTTCTTTAACTAAATTAAATTAAATTAAATATAAAAACAGTAGGACTTTCAACAACAATGTCCACATGGCGATGAATTTTTCAGTGCCGAGCGGGTATTGCCGCCGTGGCACTCGTTCGGCGCATCCGAGCCGTCCGATGCATTTTTTGGACGGCTCGGATTAAAATACACTCTCTCCTTTCATCCTAACACTTTCTCTTTCCTCTTCTCTCTCCAAATCTGAGTTGTCCATACATATAATGGACGGCTTGGATGGCCAAGCGGGCACCACTTGGTACTCGCTCGGCATTGAAATTTTTTTCACGGACGGCAAGCATAATAACTTGCTTAGTTGGAAACCCACAGCGACACCGTGGGCCACCTCTCCAAACGACCTCAACCGTTGACTCTCTCTCTCGCCCCTCAGGTAAGGTAGCCACTGCTCCAAAATTCCAAAATCCCTTTCCGCACCACCGACATCTCACCTTGCAAAAGTTGCAATCACACCCCTCTAGAGAGAGAGAGAGAGAGAGAGAGAGAGTAATCTTCGGTAGATCAACTCCTTTCAAGTTTCAATTCAGAAAACTCCTTTTTCCTTCAAAATTCTCAAGAAAAAAACGCATATAACGACTCAACAAATGGACGAGTTCGGCGTTTTGGTGGAAAGCATAGGCTTCAAAGCGCAGGGAAAATCGGCCCCGCTCTCCGATTTAAAGACCAAGTCGCGAAATCTGGGTCTCAATTCCGGTTTCACCCCCAAGCCACCGTCGAATTCTGCAAACGGGTCCTTCAACAACAATTCAGGTGGTTTTGATGTTTTCGACGACGTATTCCTTGGACCCGTTAGGAAGCCATCGGGTGGCGTTGGGTTTGATTTGGGTTCCATTTTCAAGGGCTCGAGTAATAATGTTAGTGGGAATTCCTTTGTGTATGATGATGACGACGATATATTTGGTGTAATGCCGAAGAAGAGTGCCCAGATAGATGACTTGTTTGGGAGTTTTGGGGGCATGGGGTTGGGATCCAATGGTGCGAGGGGGCAGAAAGTGGAGAAGAAGGGTCAGGGATTTGATGATTTGATTCCTGGGTTTGGTGGGAGCAGCCCTTCAAGGAATGGGTATGTGCTAATTTCGCAAATATAGTTACTTATCGAATTGGTTTATTGATTTTCTTTTTCATCATTTAGCAGTAAGTTTATGACAGTTATATCGATCTGGGCATTTCGAAAAATTAGAGAATCCAACAATGTCTGTCATCGGGAGTTAGCTATTAGTCTATTGTCTATTACAATATAAAGCCTTCACGCGGGAAGAAAGTGTCGAACCTTTGACCCCTGAGCAATTTTTCTTCCATGCCCCTGAGTGATCCCCCCATAAATTGAACCTTGTTGGAGTTTGTCCCACATGGGTTAATTATCTCCTCCAAAATATACTAGTTTGTTCCACATGGGTTAATTATCTCCTCCAAATCTAGTACATGAGCCTGGGTAGCCTCTCTACTCTTTGCCAATTGATTTGAATTTGGATGCTTTAACATAGTATCAGAGCTAGAGTTTCGGAGAATTTATTCCCCTTATTTGTGCCATTAGTGCACAGTTATTTGTTGTGATCCAAGTGTTATGGATCCTTTGTTTACCTCTCCACGTGCGAGTCAGGGGTCGCACGTGCGAGGGAGTGTTGGAGTTTGTCCCACATCGGTTAATTATCTCTTTCAAATCTAGTATATGAGCCTGGGCAGCCTCTCTACTCTTTGTCAATTGATTTGGAGTTGGATGCTTTAACAAACCTTTAGATTGAAAAGTGGGTGATTCCCAGCCAGATCAAAACCACCCACAAAAATGAGGTGATTTTATGATTTTTCTGCAAAAAATTGCAATTTTACTACAAACTGGCTTTACACTATGGTCATACTTACTAAAATGGATGGCCGCACTTACCACAATGCATGACCACACTTACCACAACGGCACAATGTATGACCACACTTACTATGAGAGGGGTTCAACCAATAGTTGAAATAAAAAAAAGGGAGGTCCAATGGTTGAGGAAAAATGGGGGCATGGATGCTCTGAAACCAGATGGAGGCATCATAGCCGGAGCCCCTGAGCAATTTTTCTTGGTTATTGATTCTTTATTTCTTGTTTATATTGGTATTTTGGGTGTATTTTTTGGGGGTAAAATATGATCTTATTAAAGCAAACAAACCACAAACATAGCATGAAGACTAGTCCTGACACAGACTTACAATCCCAACAAACCACTGTAGGAGAAACAGAAACAACAAAACAACTAGTATCTGTCCCAACTACTTACAGGGGGGAAAAACCCTTCTATAAGTAGTTATGAACAAATTTGAAGGGATTTTGGATGAATATTTTAAGTGAAGGATTCAAGGATGCTGGGAGTTTTCAGTATATTTAGAAATGTGATATAATGAAGAAAACCAATGCAGTTTTGGAAAAGGATTAACATGGAAGGTTTTGGCAATTGTGTTTTGATCTGATGCAATGACGGGAAACGAATTGCTCTGAGATTGATTTTCAACGCTCATGATTCCACTGGAGCTTCTGCGAGTACTCCTGTTTTTCTGTTTGATTTTAACGGATGCGAAGATGGGAAATGAATTGCTTTGGTTTTTGCTGGGGTGTTTGTGGTTGTATGGGAAGCCTGGCAATTTGCGGTAAACCACTTTGTGATTAGGCCTAAGGACTTTGTCAGCTTGAATTTTATTAGCTGGTTGATGATAAATCAAAGTAGTGACCTAGCTAGAAGCCTAGAAGTGAAGTTGAAAACGTTTGACAGGACCACTGTAAGATTTAACTCTCTCATTCATAGTTCAATTGTAGTTATGGTTGTAAATTTTAAGAGTTGCTGAAATGACAGCGTGAGTAGGAAAAATGGTCAGTGGAGAAAGCACAGCACAAACATATAGACTACGGGATACGCTTCCTATCATCTCTTTATTCATTCGATCTGGATCGGGTTGGGATGTAAAAGCGACAAACTTTGCTTTTACAAGTAAACAATAAAAATCTGAAGTGGAAAACATGTGTCTGTTTGCTGTCTGTTCTTTTATTTAGCATGCATAGTAAAACTGTATGAACCTCTAGTTTGCTTAGAATCATGCATGTTTAACTAACATCAGTTACATCAGTAGAAGTAGTTCCAATGCTGTTTTATCATGGCTCAGAAGTCCCCCAGATTTCATCCCTCACTTAATCGCACGAAGCAATCCTTTTCTATGAAAAAGTGCCCATCTGGTATACCAACATCAAGCATCCCTTAAGGGCCTGAACATGGTTGTTAAAATCTTACAATACGGGACACGTATCCTACGATTCTTATCGTCTCCTTCCAAAAATGATACCAATCACACCCCGTATCCTTTTTTGTAGAAATCCTACGATATGAAGGTGTATCCTACGATATAATAGCACATCCCGATTCACAGCATATCCTATGATTACTTACAAAGAACAAATCATACCATATTTTAAGAAGTGAAATGCGTTCTAATCTTTTCATCTAGTTATAGTCATGTGAATCGTGTCCAAATCATTTAAAGAAAACCCAAACTCAAAGCTTGAATAAAAGAAAAAACGTATTTCAATCATGGTTTGCATGAATCAGATAAGGGAACTTTTTCTCTTCCCTTAACTCAGGCACCCGAAAAAGCCTCAATGCGATAGATCCTACCTGAGAGACTTGGATTTTTCAGCCTAAAAGCATTTTTTTCATATATAAAACACTTATAAAACTGTGATAGATCCTACCTAATGATGATGTTTGCATAGAGGGTAAGTATGGAAAGTAATATTTTGGAGGTACAATTATGTTGACTCCTAAAACTGTGTGAAAGTCAAACTGGGACACTTAAAAAGGGACGGAGGGAGTAATTATGTATAATTATTATTCTATTGTATATTAGCTTCTGTTAACATATCTTATGATACACGATACATATCCCGATTTGAAAAAACTGGGCCTTAACCATGAAGTGAAAGAGGCATAATTAGTGTGTGATCAGTAAGGTTTTCGGATATCATGTTGCATATTAGTTTATACCTTCAGTTTCTTTGATGAATTCTTTGCGCAGAGGAAATGCAGAAACAAGCTGGTCTTCACTGTCAAGTGGTCATTCAGCTAAGTCAACCTCTACTTCAGCAGACGATCCCTTTGTATTCTTGGAACAATCATCTTCCCAGGCATATAGTTCTTCTGGTTTGTTTTCAGAACCGTTGAAAAAAGATGCAGGAAAGAGCTCAGTTTTCTCTTCATTTGATGAACTTGAGGGTTTTGCCATGGGTAAGGTGCAGAATATGGCCAATGAGCAATCCAATTACTTCCAGAAGGAAAGAGCTGAGTCAGCTACCCAAGATCTAGACTCCATTTTTGGTATGGGTTCTAAACCAAGCAGTGGCTCAATGCATAAGGCTAAAACAGTGGTGAGAATAGAAAACTACATACGTGCTGTCATATTTTTGAGGACTGAGGAATTGGTGAAATTTGCTGTCTTTAAGGCTTCTGATTTGTGCCACTTATGATTCAGG
>BPLS01000216.1:73798-90737 GCA_019656275.1 Rhododendron kiyosumense | reverse complement strand
ACCCTGTGTATGATTCATTATTCCAAAGCAGAGGAAACCCTGTTGCCCAAAAAGTTCCTCCAACCTCATCCGCTGCAAAGAAGGCTTCTCCTAGTACAAATATTGGCAATGACTTTTCTTTCATTTTTGGAGGTGACCTAATCATCATGTGGGATTTTCATTGTGACTTAGCATATCTTGGGCAAATTTGCTGTTAATGCTAATAATTTGATTGTTGGTTCCTTTTCCAGAAGTTGCTCCTTCATCTGGAGAATTTCAGGAAATTAAAGGAGAAAGTGAAGAAAGACGAAAAGCCAGATTAAACCATCATATGAAAACCCAGAAGCGGATGGTACGTGTTCCCTTTCCTTTCATTTGACAACTAGTTGTCCATCAAAAAGAATAGTTATTTCCTCACATTCCAGTGGTCATAAATATCTTGTCCTCCTTATTTCCTCACATCAAAAAGAATAGTTATTTCCTCATATTTCCTCACATTCCAGTGGCCATAAATGAACCTTTCCATCCGCTAGGATCAGCTTAAGACAGTGGTCATAAATATATTGTCCTTCTTAAGATGAGATAGGCAATTTCCTAGTGAAAAGTACAGGTGCAACATAAAAGAGTGATTTAGTAGCCCAGCGATTTAGAACAGTGTGAAAAGAATCAAAGATTGACGCTTCCATGATCTACACTACCACTTCATTTGTTCGAACAACTTTTACCGTCAAAACTCTAGTTTTGTTTACCCTGATATTATGATTTGAACGGCCACCGTCCCTTTTTGTTAGTCTGCTTTGGGAGTTCCAACTGTTTAAGGTCATTTAGAGTTAATGTACTTGACCTCAAATTTCAAAGCAGTAATTCCAACAATGCTGTTTTCTAATATTCTGTTACTATATACCACCCCATTGAGGTTTAGTTTGGGAAATCTAAACACGTTTTCCTTGGAATTCTTAATAAGGACTAATATTTTGGGACATCCCAAATGGAAAAGAGGAAGAACAATGAGGGAAGGAGGCTTTTACCATTTGAAACTGGAAAAAATGGAATAGGGAATTCAGTGTTCTCTTAGAGGCTTAGCTGCATTGCTTGAATTGAGATCGTACAGTGATTGACTATTGTAAATAGGAAAGGATACTTGTGAACCTTCTTGTTACCTTCTGTATTGGGGTTTTGACATCTGTATGTGCAGGCAAAAGCTTTGGCAGAAAAGAATCAGCGTGACTTTCAGACTCAGCAGGAGCAAGAAGAGAGACATGTAAGTACCCATAGTCTGATCTAAAGATAATCACTTCCTTGTAATGCCTGTTGAGACCGTTTTTCCAATTGCAAGTTGAGTCTGTCTGTTTGTGAGTGCTTTGTCTCACAAGCAGCTTGCATTGTCTCTCTGTCTCTTTTCTTCTAAATTTCTAAATGACTTGGTTTTTTTTGTTCTTTTGCTTTTCCCAGTTCCCTGTAATAGTACATTGCACTTGCTTAGAGTCTTGTAAAATACCCGTTTATTTGACCTGAAGTTAGCATGGTTTCAGAGGATTGCTGATACTCTGGATGACGATATAAAGCGGTGGGCTGCAGGGAAGGAAGGCAATTTGCGTGCACTGTTGTCATCATTGCAAGATGTATGTTCTGGTTGTATCTTTAATTTGTTTCTATTCCTTCTTTTCTCAGGTGACATTTTAGAGTACATAAATTGGTTGCGGTTAACTCTTTTTTCTTCGATAATTATGGTCAGGTCCCTTTTTAATTTCCAAAATGTTTGGTTTTAAAATTCACCAAGAAGAAAGTGATAAATGCTTCCTTCTTGCTGGTGATAATTTTATTTCTTCACGGTGGTGAGACTTTAGCTTTGAAGTAATGACTGCTGAATTTTATCAGATGAAAAAGTAAGCTTAGGTCAAAGTGCTGAACCTAATTATTTTTAGAGGGAAGGTCGTTTCCTAATGGAAAGCAGTTTTGCCTCACCTCTGAGGCAACACCTGAGTTGCATAAACTGTTGTCTGGATTTTGGCTACAACAACAAGAATAGTTCGTGAGACAATTCTTGGCCACTTTCTATGTATTTGAACTTCAGTTTTCGGGATAAATGCAGTTTCATCTTGTTTTGAACTTAAAGATGTTGGCTGTGACATGACTAGAAGAGGAAATGCAGCATGCTCATGTTCATTACCTCTTGAGATTTTCTCCTCTTTGTATACAGTTATTTTCCCATTTGCCTTTTAGAAGTAGGAAGAGACTTTCGGGAGAAGTTAATATGGTGAATGAAGGATCCTTTTAAGTCCTATGTGTTCTTCCATTTATATTCTAGTGTTCACACGTGACATTATATGATAATATCAACTCATTCGATAATATCAACTAATTCTTTATACCTGTGGAATGATGTCCAGGTGCTATGGCCGGACTGTGGTTGGCAGCCAGTTTCGTTGACGGACTTGATTACTTCTGTTTCAGTAAAGAAGGTTTATTATAAAGCTACCTTATGCGTCCATCCTGACAAGGTTCAACAGAAAGGTGCCAATATTGAACAAAAGTATACTGCTGAGAAGATTTTTGATCGTCTAAAGGTATTTAATGAAGTAGATGGAAAAATAATCCACTGTTCCTACTTCATTATGTGGCATTTTTTTCGTTTTTAAAAATGCATGTTTTTTCTCACTTCCGTTGTACTACTACTTTCCGTTTAAGCCATTCTTCCTACCTTAACTTCTCTTGTACTGCCAAGTACGGAAGTACCAGCAACTGAGAAATACCTACTGAACCTCACCAATCAGACCAAAAGGCTTTTAGCTTAGTAATTTAACTTAGATAAGCCAAAACATATGTCAGTTGGTATTATCACTGAATGACATATGATAAGGCCCCGTTTGTTTGACTGAACTAACAGAAAAGATATATAATCTCATACGATGAATATTCCTATCGAATTGATAGTGAGGGGATCAATAACTCCCATCTCGAAGGTATATATATTCCGTGTTCTGTGGGATATCTGATGGAGGTATAATCCAATGGGTTATGACAGATATATAATGCAATCCGGAATTTCAACCAAACGTGGGATACATGGTCTATTGAATTTACATTCCAGAGCAATACATTTATCCGGCAAACAAACGGGGCCTTAGATCTCATTTCATGAAAACAAAAATGGTCCTTTTGATTGTCATGTTGGGTTCTATGCCTATCTCTTCCTAGATTTGTGCTTTCTTCCTTACATGGTTTTTTGGATGTATTGTCAGGAAGCTTGGAATAAATTCAATGCCGAAGAACTTTGAGTGAAATGGTTTTCTGTAGGAAAGAATGTTGGAACCACTTCATTGACTAAATCGCGCAAGGTTTCTTTTGGGTCTGGAGGTGTATACTTCGAACGCAACTCTCGGAATGCAACGGGCATAATGTTGTGTCATACTTGCTGATGAACTGTTTTTTTATCAGCGCATGGTTATCTACAAATAAGCTTGAATCCAAATTGACATTGCCACTGAATATGAACGAGGTTTGGTCCGTTAGGTACATATCGGATAGCTGCTTGTTGTAAAGTGATATCATGGATGCTGGTTGTTACGCAGGAAATTTCGTAGGCGACCCATTTGATTTTAGTTTTAGCCCTTGGTTTTGATTTGTTAGCTTATTACGCGATCTGTGCAAGAAACAGCATTGTGTGGCTTCACGTGTCATATTCGTATTGACCCGGTTAATGTGGCTTTGGATCAGGAGATTATTTAGGATATGGTTAAGCTTTTACATGGTCTTTCTCCCATTTTTTTTCTTTCCAATTTGGGATCCCAGTGAAATCAAATTATAATTATATACGTACTACCCATTTTATGTCTTTCCTGGGTTTGGATCTTTTCATTTATGGAGGTAATTCTGCATTGGGAATGGCAGGAAATTTTGAAGTTAAATGTGGTTTAATTCTCTTTATTTTATGAAATAATTCAATGTGGTTTCTCTTTACTGTAATTTTCTGTTAGCATAGTTCTCTTTGAATTTACACCTTAAGCCATTATAGAACCTAATTTGCATTTTATTCCTCATACTTGTTGGCGACCATAGTCTGAGCCTTGGACGCATTCTCGATCTCAATTTTCACACAATGCTCGCGCTCTCAATTCTTGCTCTCATGGATTGTAGTAGTTTCAGATGTGATTCAAAGACGCTCATACACCTACCCGCGAATTATGTGACTTAGGTCTAAAATACCACAACAACCCCACAGCCACCATCTCCTCCTCCCCCCCCCCCCCAATTTGCATTTTGTTGCTGATGGCCTCATACAATGGTTTGCCTATGAAAATTGAAGTGGGATAGAGAGGAATGTTATCGTTGGTATTATACGTGTTTGATCAACTTGGTAGTATAAGATTACATATGGACCCTAATTTGCATTTTGTTGCTGATGGCCTCATACAATGGTTTGCCTATGAAAATTGAAGTGGGATAGAGAGGAATGTTATCGTTGGTATTATACGTGTTTGATCAACTTGGTAGTATAAGATTACATATGGACTTTCACAATTACAATAATAATCTTAGATTTACTTATTACAACAACAATTTACACATTTGAAGCGAGCTGTATTTGAAGAAAGGGTCTTCCACCCTTTTCTCTTTTTTTGAGATGTTACTCTCTACTAATTGGAGATTTGAAATTAATGGTGTTTCTGAGTTTCGAGGAATTTTGGAGGTTTTTCTCTATTCCTTTATAGAGTATTGCATAATTTCACCTCTTTTGGATGCCTTTTTTCTTTTCTTTTCTTTTTGTGTGTGTGGATTTTCAGTAGAATTTTAGCTTTAATTGATATTTTCCAATTCGCTTTGAATATTTACTTTTCCGAGACTAATATCCATAAACCAATAGCTATTTTACGAAAGGTGGTAATTTTCATGTGCTCTATTTTACCATTTTGCACTATATATCTGCAAAATTACAATAGTTTTCTTTCAATTGGTCAAAAGTTCATACGGAGTATATAAAAGAGTTTTGTTACAAATTCACATGAATGTGACAAGCAAAAGAAATTTACTACAAATAGCAAGAAAACCAATTACCGATTCAGAAAAGCCAAAAAAAAACAGTGAGAAGCCCGTTCTGCACGAGTCAAGTGCTTCAAAGACCGTATAACATTTTTTAAAAAAACAGTGAGAAGCCCGTTCCACACGAGTCAAGTGCTTCAAAGACTGGATAACATTTTTTTTCACTTTCTTTTTTTTTTTGAGAAATTTTCACTTTCTTTATCCTTTGAGATTTCTTCTATAATGCTCCATTACTGGTAAATAGTAAATAGCAATTATTACATACGCAAAAAGAAAAAAGGGAAGAAAATCCCCCTTTACCTTTTGGAATTGAGCCAATGATTTTCCATTTAAGCCCACCACCAAAACCCACTAAGCTCTTGATTTGTATACTTTATATTATGTTGTTGGTGTAATAGTTTGGGTTCCTAATAATAGGAGAATAAATTAAACACTTGTTAACACGAAAGTTTATTCGGTAAATTCGATGATTACCAGTACCGGTAGCGGCGCCACCACTTATCCTACCACCACCCCACTTTTCCACTATCTATTGGATATGCTCCACTGGTAAATTCCTTTAATTTTGTGACATGTGTTTCATGTGTCCTTGGGGAAAAAGAATTCATATGTAAATGTCAAGTAGGAAGATAGTTTTTTTTTTTTTTAAATAATTCAACTGTTTGGGTCATCTCACGCACACCAGAATTGATACTCGGCATCCAATCTCATTGCTCACTTGTGGGAAACCCAATAAAAATCGGAGCAAAGCTCCATATGTACTGACTTTAAAGGAGTTGATAGTGCTCGGGAGGCTTCGAATCGAAGACTTTAGGAGAGAACAAGCTCCTAAATCTCAGGTCTTGACCATCACGCCAACCCTTCAGAGATTAAGTACGAAGGAAGATATTTTTCGTGGCATGTGGGTAATGTGTGATTGGGGAAAAGAATTCATATCAATTGGACACTTTTTATGCTGATTGTGTCCTTTTCGTACGAAAGAATTCATATCAAATATCAACTAGATCACGAAGATATAGGATAAAATTATTGCTTAATGGCATGCAGATAAAAATAAGTCCACCCGTTGTTATATTATATTAGCTTTAAAACGAATAACATGCTAGATTTTTTTGGGATAAAATTTGTGTTTATCAGCAAGTTAAAATTGCTACAAGAATGCAAAAATCATGTTTGATACTAAATTTGACGGTATATTTGGCTTTGTCAAATATATCGTACTTCCCAACTTTAACTGACCTGTATTCAAAAGTGAAATGAACATAATTCGATGATTTTAGATTCAGGATTGTGCCAAAATGAAGCCAACCCGGTATAGCAACATTGCTATTTGTTAACTTTTCGATGATGCATTGAGCGATTATTTTGACACTAATGGGTGAACGTTCTCTAATGTGTTTATGGGAAAAAGAATGGACACTTATGTGCTGATTTTATTTATTTATTTTTATTTAAACTTTTCAGATTTGGACCTGCCGATTGACTGACATATTCGGCTTCAATTTGTGACAAGTGATAACTATGAAGTCCTCTTTTTGTTTTTGTTTGGTGCAAAGCAAAGAAAAGAAAAGAAAAAAAAACCCTATCAAGTTCTACTGGAAGCCTTTTTAAAAACTCCAATGATATTAATTTGCTGTTAATCAATCATCAGACATGTAAAATATCTCTAAGATCTTCACTTTTGTAGCGAATCTCTGCTTGCCAATAAGAGTACGTGCTGATCTACAACAACCATCAACCCGTCAAGAAGGAGCGTAAAAGCATCCACTGTGGTATAATCAAAAATAAAAAAATTGCTAAGGTTAGCATCATTTGCTCAAAAAAGAGCTCACATTGGAATAACCAAACTTAGCAAATCTTAACAACTCATCAAATTTTGGCCATTGGATAATCTAAACTAGCAACCTTTTGTAAATAATCAAATTTAATTAGTTATCTAGATCACGTTTCATCAATCAAACACATCATCGTTACACAAAAACCTTCTCTCTTTCATTTCAACGGGTTTCTAAAAAAAAAATACTTTTAAAAACAGTTCTTTTTTTTTTTCCCAGAAATTGTTTTTGTCAAATTTTTTTTTTATTAAAACTGTTTTTCCCAAAACTGCCTTTTTGCACAAAAAAAAAAAAACAGTTTTTTTCAAAACAGTTTTTTTTATTAAAAGTTTTTTTCAAATTTTTTTTTATTCAAAACCTGTTTTTTTTTTTTAAATTCCAGAAAACTACTATTTTTTTAAATCAAAGTTTTCAAAAAACTATTTTCTTTTTTTTCTAATAATCAGTTTTTATTAGTTTGAAAACTATTTTAAAAATAATTATTTTCTATGTCACAATTTTTAGATTTTTATAAGTTGAAAAGGTGATGTGGTAAGTTTTAATTATTCAATTTTGATTGTACCATTGTGGACTTCTACATTGCTAACTTTAGCAATCCTTTAAATGGATAACCAAAAGATGATATAACAACTTTTGATTATCCACTTTTGATTATTCCATTGTGGATGCTGTAAGGGTGTGACATTTGTATCATCCTATGCAGGGCCGAGGCCCTGGAGGCTGTCAACTTACGTCCCAAAAAAAAAAAAAAAAGAAATGGAGCTCCAAATTATTTTAAGTATCCAATATATATATAAGTCCGTATTTTTTTTTGGTAAATTATAAGTCCGTATTTTGGCCCATTTTAAAATCCGAAAAACCCATTTTTCAAAAACACTACACTTGTATAAGGGCTAAGGGCCCAACTTATAAGTTGTTAAAGGGCAAAAACGAAAAGTAGTTTCCGAGGCACCTTTAAAAAAAAACGAAAAGATTGGTGGGCCTCTTGAAAAATAATCACATCTGATGGGCACATCAGTGAGTTTGATGCATCCTTATCTCTCACTTTTGGACGATATAAGGAAAGAAAGGGGAAGAAGATGAGCAAAAAAAATTTATTCATCCATTTTTTAAGTTTCTTTTTGTAAAATTTTATTGAGGGTCCCATTTTCGAAGTTTGCCCGATAAATGAAAATGTCAGGGCCGGCCCTCATCCTATGTAACGACATTAGATCAATTCATGCTTTGTTCAATGACAATGCAGTGCGATCTTTATGATCCGTAAGTGGCTTTGTAACATTCAATTATAGGAGTATCTTTTGTAACGAGCGCGATCTTTGAGCCTCATCAGAAACTCGTTGATATAAAAATTTAGCTTCTCTTATCTCTTGAGCTCTGTTTGTTTAGACCGAAAATGTTTTCGAATTTTCAGTGTTTGATTGAACAAAAGCTGAGGAAATTTTTTGCACTGAAGGGACGTAAATCGACTTGCGGCTGTGAACTCCAGAAGTCTACACATCCAATGCTCCAGCGTGATCTCTCTCTCTGAAGCTCATGTACACGCTCTCTCTGAAGCTCATGTACGCGCGGGAACATTTTTCATCAAAAGTAAAAGAATCATTTTAAAAATTGCCCAAATTAACAAACAAAAATAAGAAATTGTGTTATATACACACGCATGTAATTTTACATAAAAACATTTTCATATGTAAAATATGTTGCACGCAAGCGGTATAAAAACAGTTTAACTAACTTTTATTCAAATCTAAAAACCATAAAGAAAATATAGAATCTAAATTATATTGGATACAGACCGACACCCATGTTACACACGGTGTCCTTAAAACAGATTCGTCGCCTCACCGGGGTGCTAGAGGTTTTAGTAGACGTCTATCTCCCAGGATTTAATCGGTTGAAAGTTTAAGCGTGCACCACACTTGAACTTACAGGAAAAGAGGTAGTGCATGTATATATCACTGGAATATTCTGCCTATTTTCATCTCATGCAAAGGATAGGATGCCTATTTATAGGCAAAAGAGAACCGTGGAATTGAAACAAGAATTCAATGCTTGATCCCCTTCTTCCTCAGTTGGGCAATTGGTGGACAGACGAGCTCCATAAATACAGTTTGAAAAACTGAGGATAGGTGCTCCAGCTCTTGCAGCAAAAATCAAACTTGCTTCTGCAAGTTGCAGCAGCAGTTGCATTCAATAATAGCACACTGTTGAAGCCAAAAAGCGGATTGGCCCTATTTTGATTGACAATTTTTCATTCAATCCTCAATGGTTTTTGGTTCATTTCATTTTTGGATTAATCCTCTAACAAAGAAGATTATAAATCCACTTGGACCCACCTCTCCAGGTGTTCGGGTCCCACTTAAATTTTTGGCTCAAACTCGCCCAAAATTGTGTGAACTAAACCCATTTTTCCAACAAAATATTTGGCATTAAGGCTCCGTTTGTTCCAATGTAAAATGTTTTACAATGTAAAATATTTTTTCAGAAATAAACTTCAAACTTTTATTTTCTGGTGTTTGGTTGGCACTTGAAAATATTTTTAGGAATCAATAAAATAGTGTAAAGAGAGAGAAGAGGGCTTAAACAGTGGAGATATATGAGATTATTGGAATTGAACGTAAGTTAGGACTGACGATCGAGGAAACTGAGTAATGAGAATTGCAGTAGAAGGCAGCGGGTTCATTTCAGAAAATAACTTACGGAAGATTTAAGGGTACGTTATTTTCATTCATTTGATGGAAAATGTTTTACATGTAAAATGTTTTCCTTATTTTTTACACAACCAAACACCAAAAAATAGGTAAAATATTTTACGCCCAAACAAACAGAACAACTCCGTTTGTTTCGATAAAAATACGGTGAAAATCACAAAATATACTCCAATAGTAATCGTGAGTCATTATATATGATAGACACAAATATTCAGCTCGTGCCCTTTAAATTCAGCTCGTGCCCTTTAAACCATCTAGATGGTTGGGTTTTTTTTTTTTGGTGAAAATGTTTATGTGATTGTCACTTTCTTAGATTTCTTTCCTCACGGCTCACGGTGGTGGATTTAGGACAAATTGCTTTTACCTATCGCACAAATTATTAACCAAAAGTGAAGGAGAGAGAGCATGCCAAATACAGTTTGCCATTAGGGCTCGTTTGGATGCGGGATTAGATTTGGAGATATTATATAAGAATGAGGATTGGATAGTAAGGGACATTATGTAAGAAGGGTGAGCCCACATTGATCGATGTGACGGATGATTAAATAATACTTGGTTTGGATGAGGAATAAAATGGGGAATAAAGTTGTTTTATAGTTGAAATCGAAGAAAGAGAGGGTATTATTCAGAGATATTAGGGGAATTCCACAATGCTAGCTCAAACCTTATCCATATGTAACAATGTAAGGCCCCCTCAGGGGGTATTAGGGGGAGTTATGGAGGAGGACGTCTTAAGATATCCCCTGTTATGGACTTTCCAAACGACGCCATACACACGGGCCCACGAATTAGGAGGGAGATATCACAATCCCCTTCATATTGCGGCATCCAAACAGGCCGTTAATTCCATGTTATTTGAATTTGAGCTACATTCGAAAAAGACATATTCAATGAAGAAACAAGATAGAAAAACGGGCATTAGGTGTCCGTTATGTGATTCTCTCATGTTATTCTTCTCATTTTAGTGCGAGTTGAAATGAACCAATTTCTTTCTGATGATTTGAGTCATTCATTTTTAGGTCTTTATATCTTCCATGTCACATTTCTTCTCATGCCGATCGACCAAATTCAAATCTATTCATTTACATTTCCAGACGTATCTGACATTACAGTGAACAAACTATATATATGGCCTACTCATTTCCCTACCTTAAATATGGTTTCTCACTTAGGACTCCCAAGAAAAACAAACAAAACTTTAGGACTCCCAAGGCTTTGTATATTAAATTATGGAGAGATGTGCAGGTACAAAAAAATTAAGGGAAGGATTCACAAAATAATTTATTCCCATGTACATGAGCAGGGTTCGATTCCCGTAAGCACCCATCCCCCTTCCCCTAGGATAGAGTAGATTAGATTAACGAATGATTAAAAAAAAAAATCCCTCCACAAATCAAATATTCAAAGTTCAAACCACATCTATGCAAAAGCTATGGTTGCATCAAAATCTTAGCAAGAAAGAAACGGTAGACAAAGTCTTACGGAGTATTATTTTTCGGGATAACAATTTTGACAATTCAAACAAAGGCAAACAACACTAAAAATTGTAGTAGTATATATCTAGCCACAAAGAACATCTGCATCGAGATCCTCTCACATGATGTTTCCTTATTTGCACCCTCGTACAAAAAACTGGGTCTGTCAAATAACGGCAAAAACTTGATCGAATCATTCTTCTCATCGATCCTCTTTAACTTGTGACAAAAATACTTTCGTTCAAACGGATACCGATGTCTCTAATTTTGCATGGATGGCAAACTCATTGATGCTATAAATTGAAACGGTTTGAATATCTTCAAGTAAATTTATGGTACGTAGATCTTATTTCTGCATCACATAAAAAATCACGGGAGGAATCATACAGGATCTTGATTCTTAAATTTCCTCTCTTTCCTCTCTCACAAATAACCTTTTTTTTTTTTCCTAACATCATTTCTCCTCCATCCATTCCCAATGGAAGGTGTGGCTATTGGCAAAAGTGGAAGGATCATTAGACCAAAGCGGATCCTACTGCTGTACTCTTGTTTCACAGTGGCCCAGCACTTGGAATCCTTCCAAAAGGTCACATTATTTGTATCTATGGTTCTCAAACCATCCCAACCGTTCAAAATACTCTGTGATTAGACTTGAATTTTTGATAAGGAGTCATGCCGCTAAGACTTTTACTTTTTAAGTACTTATTTTTCGCTTTATAAGACAGATCATTCTTTCACAATACATCACCTTTAATTCAAAACATAAGTCGCCGATTAAAAAAAAATTCAAAACGTAAGTACTTATTTTTCAATAAGTACTGAAGTATTTTGTTTAACGGAACGGAATCTTATGCTTACTCCAACAAGTTAGGTCTGTACTTCTTCTTTTCTTTCCCTTTCCCCATAGTGATGTTAAAAAGAGACCACATTTGATGGTGCCAAGGAAAACCCACAAGGAATCAAAACAGTAGTTCAAAACACTTACCTTGCCATTCATTGATTCCACCAGCTAGATCCTAGTTTGGGTCACTGTCTAGTACTCAGGGCCGGCCCTAGGCATGAGCCCACCAGGCGACCGCCTAGAACCTCCCATTTTCGGCCCAATTATAGGAAATGTAATAAATATTATTTATGTCAAGTTTCAAAAAACTAGGCGAGCCTAGTGAAGCAGTAAGTCTTTATTGCTTTAATTGCAAGGTTGCGTGTTTGAGACTGGTACCCTTCAAAGTTTTACACAAACATTTTTTAACTGGTGCAAAATAATGTTTCGAAAATGATGCCAATGGAAATTGAACCCCTGACCTTGGGGACCAAAAAACAATCCAAGCCGTGCGCCATGAGCTACACGACTGTCTTTCTTCTCATGTTGTAAAACTATTATATATATAGGAAAAAATGAGAGGCCCCATTTTTAGGGCCTCAAAAACTTTCAAGACCAGGCGTGCTAGTACTTGCTGTTTTCTAGTCAATCATAGTACTTGGGTGTGATCCCATCTCCCCAAAATAAGAATCGAGGGGATTTTTTCGCCTTTGAATTCACAAATATCTCTAGTGTGAGATTTAAAGTGCAAAGATGTGCGGATTATAATATCTCACCAGTAAACAATCTCGTGTGTGAAGATCTTGATTCGTGTTGCCATGTATCGATCTAGAGGCAGACAGAGGTGTGATTGATGAGTCCGGCCGCGGTCTCTAAGTTTTCGACAAATGACGAAGTACCTTGTGTAAATTTTGACGCGTGTTTAGAAAAATAGTACTAACACCTACAAGTTCTTAAAAATCTTATCTTCACAATTCGAACTCCTAACAAAATTTGTATGGTACTCCCTTCATGAAAATCCTGTTCGCCGAGGAATCTAAATGATCACATCTCTTGACATGAACATTGTACTTGTACATGTACATGGTCAATCACTATTACCTAAAGTCCCGAAAGAACACAACCCAGTAGGGAAGCAAAAGCTTTGTAAAGGAAAGAAACACAGCACAAAGCGAGGGGACGAATAAAACCATCTAGCGCTGCCTATATAAAACCATCTTTGCCATCTAGCGCTGCCTCGATAGATCTATTGCTTTGTTGTCTAAACAGACTCCAAAGACGCTGCACAAATGTCGTCACTGCAGTGGGCGGCAGACGTTAGATTTGACACTAATGGCATCGATGAGAAAGAGGTAAGTGCGATGAGGAGGGGGGAGGGCGGGAGGAGACGCAGCCGCCTCCACTAGCAAAAACCATTCTTTTTTTTTTTTTGTCTTTTTAAGGAAATGCATCACATATGTAGTATAAATATGAAAATGACCACATACAATGATTATCCCATATTTCTTCAAAGCCACATACAACGTTTAACATTACAACAATCCACTTTACTGATGAAAACAGCCTTGGAGAGAGAGAGAGAGAGAGAGAGAGAGAGAGAGAGAATACATGTAAGGTACTATTGATTTGTATCAAGAATAACTCAACATGTCCTTTAATTTTCCAAAGGATTTTTTTAATCTCCATCTAGAAACAGAGAGACAAGGGTCACAAATTTGGGAATTGAAATTGGACATTCATATTTGAATTTCAGATACATACATTAATTGGACCAGCCTTTTTTTTTCCCTTTTTTTGTACTACAATTAAAAACCAACATACAACTGTAAAGTGACAACAGTGACACCCCTCTGATCCTCTTCCTTTATGCTTGTTATGAACACGAACAAGAATTGAAATCCCATTTTCTGTTCAATTCCTTTCTTGCTCTAGGAATCTCTCTCTGCTACCGACGGAATCAAATGCTACGATTTGAAATCTCCTCAATAACTGGATTTGAAAGGCTTATAAGACTTGAGATCTTCAATGAGTCCGGCAAAGGATCCAGTCGCGGCAGCGATGGAAATAACAAGACAAGCAGCACTAAGGATTTGTAGAGAAATCCACCTAGTGCTCCACTTTGGTATTTTCTTCTGCGCAATGTACATTTCCACCGGGAAATATACTGTCAACGGCCAAAACCCGAAAGCTCCAAGGATTCCCACGACACCGTTGAAAAACGGCATGAGCATCGATATCACAGTGGTTAGGATCACGAAAAGGGTCCTCCACACCAACCGGAAGAAGTTGAGGCGGAAATGGCTGAACCCGGGGATGGGAGTTGGGATCCTGTACTCCCTTTTAATGAACTCACTGTCTGGGAACCATTCCGCGGCTGTCTTTTCGACAAAGGCGAAGAGGGGCTGGCAGTAGACTTGGTACGCACCGACGAGGTGGACTACGATGGCCACGTTGGCGATGTCGAGGACCCAGAAAGGGTTGTAGAAGCCGAATCCGGTGAGGAGGTTCCCGGGGGCGAGGTCCCCAAAGGCAGCGTAGCCGAAGCAGCCACAGAGCATGTAGAAAAGAGTTGTCACTGAGACACTTATTAGGGTAGCCTTCTTCATTGTTTTGGACTCTGATGGTGGAGACTTGAGTGTGTCCTGTTTTTACATATCCAACACAAACAACATTAGTGTGGCCTTATTGGTTTCTTTATTGTTTTCTCACACAACAAAGTAGAGATTTCGAAACATAAGATTTCGAAAAAATTGAAGTAACAATTATTATACCTGGATTTCAACTAGAATGAGGGAGTAGGAATAGGCAAAAGCAATATCTCCCAATGCTTGAAAGCTCCTCCATACTTTTTGAGTCTCAGTCACAGTGCCAATGCTTATTCCAGTGAGACTTCCCTTGAACTTCCCAGTCTCTGATTTTACAAAAAAAAGTTAAATTAATTAATACCCAAGTTTAAGTATCAGTAGATCTTTAAAATAAATGGGGACGAAAATCACAAAATAAGGTTTTGGGGTATGTACCGGCAACTTTGGCGATTCCGAGGCCGAGACCGATGGTAGAGTAAGTGAAGGACATGACCGCGGCAACAATCGAGAGCCATGAGATCTGATCAAAGTCCGGTATCTGAGAGAAGAGGATCTCTGCTGCACCAAACGCGAGCATGTACGGAGTGCTTGATATTTTGCATGGGTCTTTCCCTCCACTGGCATGGAAGCAATTAGACCTCTTGACTGCCCTGTTAATATCAATACAAAATCAATTGAACCCATTAGCAATCGATAAAAATCAAATCTCCTCGTTCGCAAATCGTGTTTTACGAAAGGTGGGTTGTTTACAGAAACATTTTTTGTCGAAAACGGTTCGCTTTCCTCGGAAAACAAAGCGAAGAACTGAAAACGAAAACGATACCGAACCCAACGTATAGTTGCTAAATTTGGAAAATCATACTCACATCATGCTTATGGAAGAGGCAATAGTGTAGCCAATGGCAACTCCAAAAAGGTTGAGGTACTGAATCCACCCACAGATCTTAACTTTCACACCACCTGAGAAAATCCAGAAACACAAAGCAGATGATGATTAGGCTACGTTTGATCTCTCTTAATTTTTTCTAAAGAAAAAAGTGAATACTATAATATATTGCTTAATGTTTAGTGATCTTTTGTCTCGACGAAAATAACCAGAAAAAAAATATAGTAATATAGACTGGGAGTAGGAAAAGTTTCAAATAAGAAAGATTCTGAAAGCACTCAGCCAATTCGAATCAACTTCTGAAAGGAGGAAGAGGAGATTTACCGAGATTGGATTGGACGGCGTCCATGTAAGTATAGTTCCTTTTTCCGGTGGCGTTGTCGCCGGAGCGGTAGCAGGCGGCGAGGAGGGTGGAGGTGTAGTAAGTGACAAAGGAGAACAAGAAGAGGACGGTTGGACCAGCGACCCATCCAAGCTGGGCTGTGGCCCAAGCCAAGGACAGCACTCCAGACCCAATCACAGCTGTTATTATGTGAGCACTTGCTGTCCATACAGTCCCTGTAGGAAAAGAAACACAACCAAAACCAAAACTCTGTTAACTACTAACAAACTCAAGGGCAAAGAGAAGAAGTTGCAGTTCCTTGTATTGAGTCTTGAATTCAGACAAACCAAAGTTTCATGTTCTTCGCATTAGAGATGTTTTAAACTTTGTTAGTTTTGCGTCAATTTTTTTTTTTTTAAATTACTTGTTCGTCAGAAGAGGAGCTGAAAAGTAAAAAACACGACGAAAAAGTTTTAAAAAGTTTAATAGATTGGTAGATTATCATTGTCGTTTTTTAAACTTCTCCAAATTTGATCCATAGTTTTTTAATATTTTTATTTCTCTCGTCGCAACGAATGAATAAACTAAAAAGTTTTTCACAAAAGCCAGTAAAAGATCATAAAAGATCAATAGTTGGCCAGTATTATAATTTATACTCCCTTGGTATTCCTTATATTTAACCATTAATCAGAAACCTCCAAGAAAGAATAGGTAAAAAGCACGTCATTTGAAAAGTTGGCGGGGTCAATTGATTGCCCCAACCTGCCACTACCTAACTACAAAAATTATTGAGCATTTTCGTAATACTAGTATAATTTCTCCTTGGAAAAAAAAAAAGAATAAAAAGAAACCCGTGAAACAATTTGGCATTATGCCAGTAATGAAAGCGCCTCGTTGAGCAATATTAGAAACGCAACTTGAAAACACAACTTCAAGACATAATCTTGTCTAGAACCGTTCGAACGGCTTTGGAGCCGATTGTATTATGAAATTGTGTTTCTAGATTTTTTTGAAGGAGATTTTACCAGTCCTCTTGAGGCGGCCGTCGTCATCGAAGCACTTCGAGCCTGCCGGAGCCGCGTCGGCGGACATGTCGAAAACTTGGTGGTGGTGGTTCTTCACGGCAGCGTTGTCACCCATCTTCTTTTTTTCAGAATCAAAACAAAACCCAGATCAGATTTTAAAGCTAGCTTTTTGTCTGTAATTGTCAAAACGAAAACGATAAAAATTGCTCTGTTTCTCTTGAACAGAGTGGGTCTCTGACACAATGGATTTTTCTTGACACACTT
>BPLS01000216.1:49773-73788 GCA_019656275.1 Rhododendron kiyosumense | reverse complement strand
TTCAAGGTGTTTGCAAAAACCCAGATGGGATATTCAAGTCTTGCAGTGTGGAAAATGGTGAGAGAGAGAGAGAGAGAGAGAGAGAGAGAGAGAGAGAGAGAGAGAGAGAGGATTGAAGAAGGTATGGGGGAAATCTCCCTCTTACAATACGGTTTAAGAGATGATGCACTATAGGGGATGGGCTGGAGGGGGTATATATAGGCTGTTCGGTTGGAAGGAAAACCGAGGGAAAACCGGAGTACTACTGAGTGCAGGCACGTGAGAAAATAAGAAATGGGACCCCAAAAAAATACTAACAATAAAGACGCGTATTTATGTCAAAAAATAATAATAACCATTTCAATCGCCACAGACCACTCCACTAACTTGGCACACGTATTGGGCTTGGCTTTAGGGGAAAAAAAGTGTCTTTAAAATCTCTCGCTAGATCCCCACAATTTTCTTTATTTCCTCACATTTTCTTTACTATTGGTACCTAAAAATTGGCAAACAAGAGAAAAGGTCAACGCAACTTAGTTTTGTCGAGCTCGAGCTCGATATGAGCTTTAACGAGCCGAGTCCTTAATGAGTCGAGTTTAGTTATTGACTAAACTAGCCTCTTTAATTGAGCCGAGTCTCTCTTAACGAGCCAATTTTTTTTTCGAACGAGTCGAGCTCTACTCGTTTCGCTTACTAAACGAGTCAAAAACTCGAATTCGCAGCCATAACACTATACACTTTTATGATAGGATATTTTGAGAGTACTTTTCTCTTTTCAGTACCAGCATTTCTGGTTTTCACAACATAAAGAAATCTTAAATAAAAGAGCATAATGGGTTCAGGGTTCTACCCTAAAACAGTAAAAAGAGATTACTAATTAATTTAGTGGTAGTATTTTCCAAGATTTTTATTCTCTGTTTGAAAAGCAAATTTCTCCAAGTCTTCCTTTTTTCTTTTTTGCTCGGCAAAGTCTTCCTTTTTCTTGGAAAAGAGTCCTCCTTTTTTTTTTTTTTTACTTTTTGACTAAATCACTTCAAAAATCCACTAAGTGAAAGGAGAAAAATAACCACTTCCTATTCTTATGCTAGCTTTTTAACTGGTTTTTGCAACTGTTTACCTTGCCCCCATAAAGAAGAAGAAAGTAGTCTTTTAAAACCGAGCCGAATACGCGCCGTTCCACATTTTAAGCTTCCAATGTTATAAAAGCTAATAAGCTTGGGATTTACTAGGACTGCAAATGAATCAAACAGTTCGTGAGCTTAGCTAGACTCGTTTGGTAAATAAATCGAGCTCGAACTCGAATTTTCAGCTCGTTTACTAAACGAGCCGAGCTCCATTAAAATGACTTGTTTAATAAATAATTAAGTTCGACTCGCGCAAAATTTTAACTCGTTTAATAAATGAACCGAGCTCGAAAAGCTCGAGCTTGTTTGCAGCCCTAGGTTTTACCGTTTCATCCTAACTAAACCTACCCAACAAAAATAAAAATCCAGCGCCATAACATGCCATTTATAAGTACTTTAATTAATTATCTCATAAAATACATTTCCCTTGTCAATATGGACACTTGTGAAAAGTACACAAAACATGCTTCTAAGTGAATACTTGCAAATTACTAATATGAGTACCCTAATCCCATTTGGAAGAAAATGCTTTTAGGGTTCCTTACCTTCATTTCCACCCCTTTGTCTTCCTTGGAGGGCCTCTCCCCTGTTCCAATGACCCAAAAACCCACTGATCACTCTCTAAGTGGCAGTGGGTATTAGTGGGTGATAGTCACTTAGTTGTGTTATGTTCCCTAATTGCTCTCAACCCCATGGATTTATATAGAAAAGGACACAATGCAAACTAGAATTAATACTTTAATCTCCTCTTTAAAGGACAACCTCTGAATCAGGAAGCTTTTTCTCATGTGTTCTTTGTTTCTCCTCCACCCTTATTGAAGGAGAATGAGATTCCTCTCTTTAGTCATCACTAACAAAATATACTAAACTAATTAAAAGTTTATAATTAATTATTATTGTATGAGCAAGTGAGAACCTCTCATTACTACAATATTGTTAAAAGATGACGCTTGAAAAAGTAAAAAGATGTCAATTTTAGAAAAAACCGTAATTAAAAAGATTGCATTAGATAAATAATGTTAGTCATCTAAAAAATTGTGATATAATATATTTATGATGTCACTTTGTAAAATAGTGACATAACTATTCTTCTTTTTTTAATGTCAGTTTCTCCTAAACTGTGATATAATATATTTATGATGTCACTTTGTAAAATAGTGACATAACTATTCTTTCTTTTTAATGTCAATTTCTCCAAAACTATGATATAATATATTTATGATGTCACTTTGTAAAATAGTGACATAACTATTCTTTTTTTTTAATGATGGTTTCTCCTTGTAAGTGATATTGAAGAACAAATTTTTGTTTTTTGAGAAAACGGCGCCATCTATGAGCGTCGTTGCATGCTTTGAAGTCTCAAATCGGAGCGGGTCGTTACATATGGTATCAAAGCCTGTACCAACCAGAAATGTGAGACAAAATCTCAACCCCAGACGAGGACGTATGTTCCTAAGTGGGAGAGATTGTGACGCCCTGCCCCGGGGGAGTTCCAGGTAATGGTCAACCGACCTGAAGGCAGTTGGACCCGTGCGAGGGGCTATCGGATCGATGACCAGAAGGGTCAACCGAGGGTAGTCCTACATCGCTTGGTGAAATGTAAGTTGTGTGCTATAAATAATATATCGTCATCCTATCTTTTACAAGGACTTTTAAAGCTATGAGAATGCCAAAGCCAATTGAAACTTAATAGTTAAGCATGTTCACACTGGAGTAATCCTGGAATGAGTTACCTCATTGGGAGGTTTGATGGAGTTTGGTGTTCAAAGTGGACAATATTACACAAGGCGGGAGTGGGTCGTTATAAAAGATGATAGCTTTAAAACACTTTAATAACGTTTCACAAATGTCATATTTTACTTTCAATTTCGCTTATAAAGTGTCATCTTTGTAGATATTAACGACAGTTTCAAACCGTCATTTTTTTTTTTTTGGTCAAAAGTAAGAAGATTGTATTGATAAACACCCAACGGCACTTACAAAATAGAGATCATTATAAAAAAAAACTTGGACAAAGCTAAACTAATCATCTAACAAATAGAAAACAAGTAAATCACAAGGCAATCGATGTTTTCCATCCTAACCCAGACATGGCCTAACGCAATAATGACACTTTTAAACTGCCTAACATTTAATTAAAAGTATCAAACGAGAAAAAGTGCAAAATTAAGGACAAAAGACACCAAATACCCACACGATCAGATGCACTCCACCCAAATATGAATGCACAAATGAACTCCCAAGAACTACAAATCTGCCAAGCCACCACGGGTTGCCTCGCCAAAGACATCGTGTAGGGATAGAACGCTGAAGAACAGATATCGTTGTGAAACAATCTCGATTGAGAGAACTCGATCTGTAGACAAAATTCGTCTAAAGACGAAACTAATAACTCTCGTTGAATGAGAGACAAAACTCTCACAAATCAAATGACAAATCGTAGATTTGGAGAAACAGAAGGGAAAAAAAAACAAAGAAAGGGAGTCGGTAGTACTATGGCCTCCCCCTCTTGCCACCGCACACGGGTATGAAACCCATGGGGGGAGGGGAAGGGAGAACGAGGAGTTGTGGTGGCTAGGGTTGAGAGAGAGGAAGAGATAGATAGGGTTGAGAGAGAGATAAAAACCGTCATTTTAAAATTCAGACTGTTAATAACAGCTCCATAGATGACAGTTTCAAAATTGTTATCTTTCACGTTTAATAACACTTTTAAACTGTCATCTTTTATGATTATTGTAGTAGTGTCTACAACTCGAAAGAGTTAGATCTGATGGTCAAGGCCAAAGACATACGAACTTGCTTTCTCGTTGGTCACAAGTTCAAAAACTCTTATATAGATTCTATCAATTCCGATAGGCCTAGTTCATATGAACCTTGCCATGGCTTTCATGACCAGGCTTTCTCTCCGGTCTACAGTGAGATTGGTCTTTCAGAAAATCATGAATTATAGTCGAACATTAAGAATTAGTGCGTAAGTTGACCATGATACCCTGAGATAATATTAAATTTTTTTGAAAACCTATCAATTATCAGTCAAATATGTTTTCAAATATACGTGGTCTTGGAATAATCCAAAGATGGTCCAAGCACCTAGCTAGCTAGCCTCCTTTAATTCATGATTATAAGCACAAACCATTTTCATTCAGAGATGGACGATGAGAGGTATCCTATTCCTATTCTCTTGATCTTTTGTTCCCAACGACTGAGGAAAGAGAGGCTATTACATAAAGACACATATCTGTACTTCTTCTTTTTTTTGTAGAAAAAGCATATAATCCGAACCTACAATTTGTTTTCTCCCTCTGATTTTGGACACTGTCTCCCAAAATTAAATTAATATATATTAAGAAATTGAGGCACCAGTCCACAAACCTTTCATGTTTTTTTTTTTTGAAAAATGATAGGATAACAATTTTATAAGAATGTAAGAAAACATCAAATAGGGCATCCATCCCTCTTGAGCAGATCAGACAGAAGCCACGACGGAGGGATATGTTCCCAAATACAAGAACGACACCCTCTCACAGCTCTCTGGACCAAGCAATAAGCTACTCCATTGTCACCACGCCTGACAAAACAAACTTCAAGCCCCACAAATCCAGACCGTTAGACCGGGACCGCTTGATATCAAGCCTTTCATGTTTCAATGGTGCTAAATTATACTACTGATTTAGAGGATGAGCAGTAGACTAGTTAAAATGCTCAATGTTCTTTTTGAGTCCGATGCGCGAGTTACTGTAGCAATCACAAAATGCCGAGTCTAATGTTGATGAGTCTATTGAGTCTGCATTTCAGGGGTTAGGCTAGCTGCTAGCCATTATAGTTAAAATTCAGGTTTGCTTGCGTTGTTTGAGATGCTCTAAAGGTAGACCATAAATAATTGTCCTTTCCTCGGCCAAACAGAGTATAATTAGTCGTCTTCTCATTACCAAAATTCTACCTTCAGCCAAAAAAAATAAAAAAAAGTTACTTACAGAGTATTTGGCAAACGAGAGGAACCCTTTAACCAACTTGTGTTTTGTATAAATCATTCGTGAACCCAATTTTAGGCACAAATTTTATTTGTTTTGTAAATGGTAAATGAAGGCGTAAAATCAAAGTTTGGAATAACATGTAATCTTATAACATCCCTTGAGTTCCCTGATTTTCGGAGGTTTAGGAAGAGAAGAGACCTTCATTTTAGTGGTAAAATTTTCTAAGCGCAGTCATTTTTGCATATATTTTTACAGGTTACGTCCGTCGTCATGCCTTCCCGCCCGTACCCCGATCGATTGGGGGATTATATAATTAGTGTGCGATCATTGATTTGGTTGATTTATGAATTGGCGAATATAGATTAGAATCCACAAATAGTAAGTCAGACCTTCCCGCCCGTACCCCAATTGATTGGGGATATATTACATGAGATTATTGTTATTTCGGTGGTGGTGGTGGTGGTGGTGTTCGATCATTGGTTTGGTCCATATACGAATTGGCTAATGTATATTAAAATCTGGAAATAGTAAGTCTATTAATGGAAGTTAATGTCCAACACTTCAAAGTACAGTAATTAGTTCGTATTAAGTGGGATTATAATTCATTATGTCCACACACGTGGCAGAATCATTAAAAGACACACGTACGGCTGCCTCTTTCTGGTTACATGTGGTTTCATTATTATTACTATTAAGATAATGTATAATTAAGCCTTTTCAGAGTAAGACCACTTTATGCCTAAAGGATAAATTTATTTTCCTATGAATTTTTTATTTTTTTTGCAGAAAGATGTAAATGTGACAAGTAGTTGGGGTTTTAATGGAATTAATATTCGGAATTAAGAACAAGTTGGAATTAATATTCCGAATTAAGAACAAGTTAATTATACTAGGGCCAATTAGGGTTCCAAAAGAACAATCACCGTTGGTAGTGTGGATTCTTGAGCCTATGACTACCTCACTAAGTGGTATATTCAGTTTTGAAAAGATGGTGATTAGGAAGTTGGAGAGATTATGATTCCATGCTTATCCTGAGCATTGCTCCACTCTCTCGATCGCAGTATAGATGTATATGGTGGAATTAGAATTTTTGAGTTAGTGGGACGTAAAATTGAACATGAAAAATAAAATTTATTACCATTGTATCTCAAATAGTTGCGGATAATTAAGATATGCATTTGAGTCATAATAGAAAATGTGGAAATTTATTTATTTATAATGGAAGTTTATGCATTGGAATGACAATTACTAGTAAAGATGTTTTGTCAATACAGACACAAGCAACCTAATGAAAAAGGTTACGTCCCCTTTCAGATAAGGGCACTCTTACCGTATTAAGTTGCGGACCTTCCCTTTTCTCCCATTTTCCATATTGAATTTCAATGATTCGAGCCGCTTAATGTGTTCAGAATGTAATTTTAAGAGTACTCTTTAGAAATCAGCCAAAAAAAAGATCGGGTAGGGCTTTATTCAAGTAGTTTTTATTTGAACCATTCGAAAAAAAATATGCAAAAACTGCTCAGATGAAACCCTTTCCAGTCATTTTTTTTGCTGATTTTGTTGCGAGCACCCTTAAAATCATGTTCTGAAGACATTGAGCGGCTCGGATCATCGAAATTCGATCGGAAAATGAGAGGTCCTTACCTTAACAAGGTAAGGGCGCCCTTACCTGAAGTTTTGTGTACTTAACAATATTATATATATAATGAAGAAGGTAAGGAACAAATTTACATTTTTAGTGAAGTAGAGAGACAAAAACAAAAAATCAAATTTGTTGGAGTTTGGGGGCAATATTATAACTTTATAGGATGGTTGGGTAACTTTTGAGGGGTCGATTTTGTTTAATCAATTTCAAAATTGGGGGAAATATGGGAATATTGAAAAAGTCTGTGGAGTCAAGTTAACCTAGTTTTTTTTTTTTTGAACGGTAGGAAAAAAAATTCATTAATTCTTGAGTGTGTAGGATTCAAAACACTTGAAGGTGAAACAGTGCTCCAAAAGCCTGGAATAATTTTTCTAAGAAGTAGAGCTGTAGAAGCCAAGTCTACAATTTAGATTGTTACATACGTAGTTTTCTTATCTGGAATATGTTAAGCCTGGAATAATTTTTCTATCTGGAATATTAAGAGTTCTTAGGATTTTGAACGGAATAGATCATTATTGTTATGCTTATTGACCACCGATCAAGACAATTTATTTATATTTTGATCTGGCAAAAAGAAGATTTTATTAATTAACCTTTGAAAGGGAAAGCAAAATTAAATTGATCACAGGCACACCGGTAAAACGCCACTCGAGAACCTCACCCAAGGGAAGGCAGATGCAAGATCAATACTGTAATATGACTTTATGACAATTATTTTCTCAATCATAAAATTGGGATATATATTGATCAATACTATAATATGACTTTATGGCAGACAAAAAAATCTTAACTATGCCCATCTCCAACCTCGTCTTTAAATTTGGAGATGTCAATTACTTATTAAAAACTTATGCGACAATTTTGACACCTTTATATTTAACTTTCACAGATCCATCACTGGGTGGAAACAAAATTAGCTATTCAAATAGCACAATGGCATTTCATGTGCTAAATTTGGCACGATAATTAGCAGAGTACTAGTATTTTATCCTAAAACATTAATTAATAAATACTAAATTTTTTAAACCTTACATGAAAGTTTGACATTCTCAAATTTGACATCCAATAAACTCCCTTCCTCCAATTAAAGTGTTCAATTTGTATTGTTTCACTCTTTTTTTTTAACCTCCATATGTTTTGACCTCCTATTTTTTAATACTCCATAATTAGTTGCAACAATACTTTCAAGATTTCTGCGTATTGATTTACCCAATAAAAAAAAAAAGATTTCTGCGTATTTTAATCTAGAATAATATTTGGCTCTGCTAAATTTGGTAGATTTCCTCTTATATCAAATTCCAGAAATGAGTTGGCATTTCATTTCATGACCTTTTATTGGAGCACCAAAAACGACCATTTTATGCCCGTTGAGACTGTCAACTTGGATATCTGATCAATTAGTTTCGGAATATTGTAAGTGCTCTAAGACATATCCTACCTATGCTATATATAGTTGCATACGGGAATCCGGGAATGCTACAAAGCAGCTTCATGTACATAGAGCTGCTTTGTTGTATCCCTCGATCTTGCATACGGTGCTCCTACCCATCCTCCAAACCTCTCCTCTAGGTAATAGGATTAGCTATCTTCCGCTAAAATTTTCAGGATAAAGAAAAAATAGACGACGATCCTCCAAAGCAGAGGATGGAACTTTTACCCATCACATGGAAATTATTTTAACTTGTACAGTTTTTTATTTATTTATGAAATTGGTAGCCTTCAAAATATATGCACATATCTTTAAAGTAAGATGGCTACTAAATATTTATAATTAAATGTTCAAAAAAAATTAAATTGATGGAAAATCAATGACTGATTGAGTTTAACGAAGAGTTTTATATTTCGAAAAATAAATAAATACAATATTAGAACTAGAGCATTGAGATAGAGTAAATACGAATATATTTCAAAATTACCATTTTTTAAAACATTTTAGGTTGATACTACATAATTTTATAGAGTATTGGATGAAAAATGTATTTTTTTATTTGAAACAGGAAAAATATTATCATTGATAAACTCAATAATAGGTAGATCAAGGCCTGGAGAGTGATGGGGGAGAGAAGAGAAAAGCAAAAATGGAGGCCACCACAGTGCTTCATTAGGTAGATTGAGAGAGATAAGAGAAAAACTTCCAACAAGAAGATGAGAAAAAAGATAAAATAAACAAATTACATTCAAAAAGGAGAAACTAGAAAGCAAACTCCAGTTCAAGATTGGTTGCTCTAATGAATGTATCTTCAATCTTGATGTCACAGTCCTCTTTTGGGTTGGAGTAGGACGGTATAGAAAAATATCCAAAAAGCAAGGACTGGTACAAAAAAACCTTTTTATTCTTTTGTTAGGATTTGGGTGTTCAAAGAATCTCAAAAAGCATTTCTTAAGCACAGCTGAAATATTTGACTAGTTACATTCCGAAGTACCATATATATATACACAATTAGGATCCAATGAGGGATCCCTCACCAATCTACCGTGCGGACCTCCCCTTTCCCGATCGAATTGCGACGATTCGAGCCGCTCAATGTGTTCAGAACGTGATTTTAAAGGTACCCGTGAGGAATCAGCAAAAAAAATGATCGGAAAGGGCTTGATCTGAGCAGTTTTTTACTGAACCGTTCAATCAAAAACTGTTCAGATCAAGCCCTTCCCGATCATTTTTTTTTGCTGATTTCTCGCGAGTACCCTTAAAATCACATTTTGATCACTTTGAGCGGCTCGGATCGTCGCAATTCAGTCGGGAAATGGGAGTCCCGCACGGTAAGCCCGTGAGAGATCCCTTAGGGGAACCGGACTATATATATATAGCTTTTGGTTTCGGACATGCTGCCAAGCAGCTCCCTGCTAAGCGGGTGCAGAGTGGTCGATCTGACTGTCTATCTCGGCGTGAATTGTTCATATCGAATCTGAGCGCATACAAATTTGAATCGTCCATCCGAACCATCCCATTCCCTTGGTTTCGCCGATCCCTCCTTATCTCATGCTTTATAATGGGAATGAATTGTAATCTCTTGCTCAGCAAGGGCATGCAACCCACTTGCAAACTTGAGCTATTGCTAGGTCCTTTTCCCTAGTACTTTTGATTGTGAGGTAAAACTACTCAAACCCGGCCAAGCACGAGTTGAGAAAATCACTTTCAATGAATTATTATATGCTCATATTCGTTTTTTATATCTCGATCAGGGGTATGGTTGGGTCAAACTGGGCGGGTCGATGGTATTTTTTTCAACCAACTCGTACTTTGCCGGTTGATAATTTTTTAACCCGTGCACTGCCAACCATCGACCTCTAAAACCATCGGATTAGTCGACTTTTTTAGCAGTATAAACTCAGCTGTTTAGGTGAGTTGGAAAAAACTTCACTATTTGAGTCTTTTTAGAAAATTGTTTAATATTAGCTCATCAAAAATCAAACTATTGGTAACAGTCCCTAATGAAAAGTCTGAAGAATGGAATTTGCTGGGGACCATGGTGTTATTAGGGTAGGTCTGGATTTTTCTTTAAAAATAGCTAGGGAGGGTTTAATAAAGTATAGTATGGTGTACCTTGGCATTGGTATGGTAGTATTCTATGATTGTCCATTATTTTCTATATAATGTAGGTCTAGCAGGTCGGGTCGGGTTGAAGACGGGTTAGCAAAATTGTACCCTCACCCGAATTGCCCCTCTTAAAGTTCAACCCGCTCATGATTTTCGATGCAAGTTGGTATCAATTGAATCAGTCTGGCGAGTTGTTTGCGCACGTCCTAATCTCATTTGTCCCGAGTCAATAAAAGAGCTTCTCCCAGAAGAGTTGATCATAAGTAACATCTAGCTAGTAAAAAATTAATTTCAAATTTGACACCTAAAAGGGTGCAAATTAAGCTTTTAAGTCATAGAAGATAGACCACCCCTTGGAGTTTATTATATCCTTATATTTCATGTATGTAGATGAACCGAAAAGCCATTGAGGATGACTGCAGCCACTGTCCTTATCTATAAAAGCTTAGTAAATTGGGGGCCGGATTTGGTAGGTTTGTTACTCTGTAATCCTGCAGACACGTACGCCTTATTCACACACCTTTCTGACTTTCTCTTATACGCAGTACGTGAGAACCAATGTTGCTCCTTTGTTCTTTTTCTTTCTTTCCAGACGGTAAGATGGTAGGAGTTAGTCGTTAGTTACTATAGGAGTTTAGCACCTCTTTCACGAAAACTCGAACTCATATGCTTTCCCGTACGAGAGAAAGTGAGGCACCAACCACACTAAACGGTGTTACTTAATTCCAATATTTGTCCACAAGTAAATTAACTTTGAATTAGTAACTGGTTTCCATCCAAAAACAAATAGTAAAATGGTTAAAAAAAAAATGTATTTTATATATATTACTCCCTCCGTCCCTTAATGTTTGGCATTTTCAGGAATGCGTGCCATTTTTAAATTGCATATATCTTTCAATCCATAATGTTTTAGGCGATTTTTTGAACTTTGTTTAATAGAACAAATTAAACTCTATCAAACAAGATCCATATTGCTTATAAAAAATATTATGGATTAAAAGATATAGTTCATTTTGTCATGAGGCTGGAATAGTGAAAGTGCCAAACATTATGGGACGGAGGGAGTATATATTAAGGCAGTTTTCAAGGCTTCAACTACTTCCAAAGAAAAAAATAGATACATATTTCCTGGCATGGTGACTAGAGTCTAGGGCGTTGTCTTTTGCAGGGTGACTAAGTCATGGTACTTGGGTTAAAGGGTAAACTAGGGATTAATTTCCGCTGTTAAGATTTCATCATCATCTGGAGTGCAGTATTCTATTACCACTTGCCTAGCAGTAGAATCCATGACTTTGTGATGAGTTCATGATTCCTGCCTTCAAACTTAGTACTCCCTCCCTCAAATTTAGATCTCCAATATTAGGGTTTGGATACATGACAAGTATTCATGAATTTGTCTATGATAGGGCAACAAATGACTCAGATTCTGAGCCGTTCGTTGCCCTTTCATGAACAATTTCATGGATATTTGTCATTTATCCTACCATTTTCGCTCCAATATTACCCATTGTCCTTTTCATAAAAAAAATACTTGTAATCATTATGAGAGTTAGTTTATAGAAATTCACACTTTTTTACTTCTTACTTTTTCAAAGAGAACTCCTAAAATGGACTAGTGGACAATCAATAATCGACATATGTATATAGCATTTATTCTGTCTTCATTAATTGTTGGTCCTCTGGAGCTCATAGGTATTGCTTATGTACTACGGGTCTCACAATACATGATGCAACATCTTCCGCTTCTTCTTCCTGCTCTATCGATCTTTTACTTTTGCGGATATATAAATTTTAATTTTGCTATAAAATCTGGGAATTCTCTCCCAATTAATCGATCTTTTTGTTTTGGATTTTCACAAATAATTAACAAGCATCAACAACCAATTAAAAAAAAGCTTTTAAAAATTGATCGATGTCCACTGAAAAAACCCATAAAAGTTATTAAAAATTTAAAAAAGATCAATAAGTGAACTAAAATGACAGGCCAAAGTCGTTACAAGTTATTGACTTAATTTGGATTGAAAGTAAGTACGTGTACGCAAGAAATAGAGAAGAATTAATTGTAGTAATATATTCGCATTAATCATTAATGTTTCTTTTCATTTTAAGAATAAATTCACTTCTTAACGTGAGCATTTAATATCGGTATCTTATCTCTACTATTTCTTTGGGCGACAGAGACCATATATTTATCCACAATTAGTCCTGATATTCGAGAAAATGAATGTGTATTTGAAGTTATCCTACGATCCTATCCATGATGGTGTGAAAATTTAGCACCGTAAGAAATAGATCAGACAAATATTTTCAAAAAAAAAAAATCTAGAACAATTTTATTGGGTATAGTTAAAATATTTGAAAAGATTAATACTCCCTCCGTCCCATTTTTATTGTCTATTTTCGTTTTTCGTGCCGTTCTTTCAACGCTTATATATTCCAATATGAATTTTCAAAAATATGCAATATGGATTTTGTTTGATAGTTCTCGATTAAATCTATAATACAAAGTTTTCAAAATTATGAAAATCATTGTAGATTGTTAAATATAAACATTGAAAGAACGGCACGAAAAACGAAAATAAATAATAAAAATAAGACGGAGGGAGTATAATTTTACAAAATCAAGTGGCGTCCCGTGCCCAATTAGGGACCCCCAACTTGCTAGATCTTTTCGGGTGATCGTACATTTTGCACATTAAAAGTAACTTACTTTTTCCTTTGACAAGCTTTATGGAATCAATCATGTTTATCCTACCTTATTTTAACTTGGTAACTCTATTTAGGTCTTACATGTACTTGATTATATCTTTAAGAAAAAAACTAAAATGAGATAAATCACGACCATGTTCGGTTTGAATTTTAAAGAAGGTTTTAAAGTGTAATGAGTGAAAAGAGATAGAAAAAACATTTAGAAACCGTGTGCAAAAATTTTGAGTACCTCAAACGAACAAGCCACAGTGTTCCAAGAGTTCTACTAACGAAAAGTTGTCCTATAATACTATATAGTACAGATTTGATTAATTATACGGAGACTTGGCAAGTTGGCTAGCATGGGATACCTAAGCTAGACTTTGTCTAGCTAACAAATAATTTTATTTTTTTTCAGCAGCTGAGATATATCGTGCACGACAATTGTGGTATTTTTGGCTTACTATATTATGGTGATATCATCTCTTCAGTTTGACACCTAACACTGATCTTGTTTAATGAATTTCACTTAACATTCTAATTAATTATGCATTAGCGATAGAATTGAATGAGACAAATTAAGAAAAGTCAAAGAGATACAGTATATATTTATGTTAAAGAGGATCGATAATTATTGAGCTGATAAGAAAATTTGCTGATGATGGGATTAGAGAAGACAAGAGATTAATGAACCATTGATCTAGGATCATTGATTGTTTGTATATAGTCTATCCAGTCTAGAAAAAAGAAGACCTTTGGCACCAAATGTCTGGAACTGCGTTGATTTATGCGGCCAAAAGTGCCCGTCCTTGGGGAAAATTAATTTGACATAGATATTATTTAATATGTACTGTATACCTTGGGATCCAACACAGTATTTCTAGATTTTATTTTATTTTTTTGGATTCTTCGCTCAACAAATTAGCTCAATCAGATAATTATAAGTGTTTGATCTAATCGTTTAATTTTTCCTCAAAATTCCTTTAGAATTCAATATTTCTGAATGAGAAATTACAATATCGGATTAAACACTTAGGGTTTTCTGATGTTGAGGCATAGTTGATTGGTGGTTGAGCTCGCTCTTCTTGGAGCTTTTCTGTCTACCTGGTCGGAAGTTCAACTCTCACCAATCCCTCCCCCTTCCTCTTAGAATAGAATAAACGTACAATTTGCCTTGCCAAAAAAAAAATTACAGGTTTCTGATCATATGATTTTTTACAAGGTGACTTGCAAAACTAATAAAAAATTTGAATCATAATCTAAAAGTGAGCTCCCCGGACCCATCTATGCAAAATCTGTCAACAAATAGTAATCAGTAGGCATAACATTTTTGACCTTAAAATGCCTAACATTCTTCATTCACTTGTTACCGGCCGAAAACGCGAGACACAAAGTACTAGTGAGGTCTACGCCACTCATCACTCAGCCCCGACTCGCCGCGTGAAAAAATCACTCTCAATCACTCTCTCTCTCTCTCTCTCTCTCTCTCTCTCCTTGGGGCTCAGTCGGACTCCCAAGTCTCCCCCACGTGAAAGCAAACAACAGACACCCAGAAGACCCAATTAATTCCTGCTATGGTGTTCCCGGTCATTTTGAGGACACCGTAATTTTTGGCATAACAGAACCCTTGCAAACATAACAAAAATCATTAGTAGTATAATAGAACCATAACATGGCATAACCAAGGCATAACTAAAACCAATCAAGGCATAACCAAAAATCAACCAAAGCATAACCAACCAAGTTATGCCTTGTTATGGTTTTGGTTATGCTTATAATGGTTTTGGTTATACTTGTAATGAATTTGGTTATGCTTATAATGATTTTGTTATGCCAAAAGTTACGGTGTCCCCAAAATGACCGGGGACACCGAAATCATTCCCTTAATTCCTATTCCTATTCCTATTCCAATTGGGAAAACAGTAGACTACCCTTGTTCGTTTTGGTATTTGAGATTTTTGATCTTCTCTTTATGCACGGTTTTCAATTAAAAAAAATTTGATCTTTACTTTCATTTCTCTCTCCTTCCTCCACTCAAAAACCAAAATCCAAATATCAAAACAAACAAGCCTACAATGATGCACGGTTGATAAAATTTAAATTTAAAAAAAAAAAAACAATAATGGTACGGTGGGCTGGGAGACAGAGACTCTGCATATGGTTAGTTAACAGTCACTTCGTCCCGTTTCGTCAATCGAATAAGGACGGACGGCGATGTACCTTTTTTGCCTTTTGGCGTTGTTCATCAGTTCAACGTGGTAAGTGGTAGTGGGGTGGTGAGAGCGGAATAATAGAGGGCGCGACGGCAACGGCCCCCCCACTCGAAGTCCTTTCACATTATCCCCTATTTCTTGATCCAAAAAGCTAGAAATTAGATCAATTCAATAATTTTTTTATCCAATGCTTCAATTTTTCATTTAGATTACAATTTTGAGATCTAAATGAAAATTTGAAAGATTAAATCCAGCAGCTATACGTGTCGGATTGAGGTGATTTCTTGCTAAGCCCATTCGAAAAATTATTTTCAAATTATTGAATGACTCAGATTATCCGCGCAGGACCCGAAATGGGCTCCGTGTGACATTTGTGCACGGTCGATGTACATTAGGTCGGTTCCGACAGAAGGGTTCTCTCTTGATAATTGTTGTTAAGTGACCCTACGTTTTGACCCTTTGTATGTACCCTAAGTCTACATACATACACAACTCTCGAACACAATTGAGTCTAGAGCCGTTCGACGCATGTAAACTCATGTGCATCAAATGGTTTTGGACGCAACTGTGTCCGTAATTGTGGTCAAAAGGTGTACATAGCATTACTCGATATATGTATCATTGTTAAGTTGACAGACTTGATGCGTGTCACAACATTTATAAAATGCCACTAGTAATTTCTGGAAAAGTTTATCCCCAAATTAATTAGAGATACTAAATAGAATGCAAAAGATGTCAAAGAAGGTAGTCAGCAATCAAGTCATGAAAGAAACTAAATAATGTCTCTTAATGGATCTTAATAAGATGAATATAGAGATGAGATCCGTGGTGGGACAATCATTGTAAAATCTACTGTGCTGTCTAGTGTCTATCTAGCCAATTCCCTTTTGTTGAATTGTATCTTAGCTCATGTTTACCATCAAATTAATCAATCGTAGTAGATTAAAAATCAATGCAATTTTTCTTAAAAAAAATATTTCACTCGAGTGTTTTTAGAACTATGTCATCGATCCAACCGACAATATGCATACAATAATCTACTAAATCATACACGTATCATTTCAACACTCTCGCAGGAGGAGGGAGGTTGACGTTACATACTCATCCTTCTAAACTCGTAACAACTCCCCGTATTTTGAAAAAAACTAAAACCGCTTATGGGTATTAAAGGACAAATGGGTTAGGCATTTGGTGGTTAAAAATTTAGGAAAATACAAGGGTGCAACGTAACGCACATGCAACCCAATATAAAAATTGGCACACAGTTACATATGTATAAATATCATATACAGTACTATAAATTCAAAATGCTGAGCTCATGGCTTTGGGTAATTTGGGTGAGATGCGGAAAATGAAAACCAGTAGCTAACCAAATAAATAAAAAAAATAAAATAAAATAACCAGACTGCCAGAGTTGACTGGTGTACCAAAAATGGCCCAATCCAAATGGTCCTCAGATAGGTCATAGGTGTCCCAAAATTCAATCGTTGACCTCATCACGACCGCCCAATGTGGGTGCCAAAGTTTTTAGAGGTCTTTATTGCTTGCTGGTGGACCCACGGCTGCGTTGAATTCAATGACCGACAGTTCTCGATTTTCTTCGAACTGAGAAGTTTTTGGGTGCGGGCGGTAATACACACGTGATATCTGTCGAGAATCTCAGTCGTCCAAACGTGTTTTGGATGATCTGAATTTTAGACAGAAAAAGAGGAGAGGGAATGGTCAGGTAGGGGGGAGAGAAGGGGGGAAAAAATCTAGAACGTCCAAAATATATTTAAATGGTTGGAATTGACGACGGGTACCGCTACGTGTTGCCACTCGGCACCCGAAAGTTTGACCTTCAAACTCATTTTGAAAATAATCAACCCAACCACTCTGTGAAAAACGAAACTCTTGTGTAAAATCATTAAGAAATTAATACAATAATAATAATTAATCCAACCCATTAAGTTGTCTTAATCCGGATTGGGTGGGAAACTCTGGTACCTTCAACAGGTAAGCCTTAAACAATCTCAAAGCATTTTGTTCATTTATATATAGCACAGAGAAAATACGTGAGACACGAATGTCCAAACACATGTACTAGCACCTCACACGAATGTTCAAACACATGTACTAGCGCTTGCTAGAGTGATCCGATGTTCGTAGAACTCACTTACGGCGGAAAAATTACGTATTAATTTTCGTATTTATGTTCGAATATCTATTGATGCATGTGATGCTAGTCTAGAGCGAATGTACCAATGCCCTCTTAATTTTTGTTGTTGAGACATTAATGTGTGTGGAAGTACAGAGTGTATAGATATAATAGGGAAAAGAGTTAGAAACATGCGAAAGTCTGTAAAGATAATTAGGAGTAAATATTTTGGAATTTGTTTACTTTAATTATGTACACCTATGTGAAATCAAGATACACACGTCTATATATCTAATTAATTGGCCCCGTTGGTGGACGATGACATTAGGTCCATAGAGATTAGTTGAGGTATGCGTAACTTAGTCCAAATATTCCAAGTTAATTATAAAAAATCATGCACTTATACATAAATTATTTTTTTCACTTTTTTTTAATCGATCGGCATTCACCTTGGTTAGTTGATACTAATTACATGTTAGCCCTTTGAAAGTACGCACATAGGGTCGGTTCTGAGATTTTGGAGGCCTAAGACGGTCTTTGAAAGTAAGGTCCTTAATAATTGTCAACAAAAATCAAATAAAAAGTTGATAAATGAACTTTTCAAAACCAAATACATGTATTCCTTGTTTTTGTTTTCTGTTTTTTCCTACATTCCGTGTTCCATTTTCCTGGGCCATTGGGCCTAAGTGTAAAATGTCTTCTTGGGTTTAAAATTGGGCCATAAAACAACACATGTATTCTAGGCCCTAACAATTAGTGGGGGCCCTATTTTTTAACATTTTTGGGGGCTTAAGGCCCACGCCTCTTGGGCCTTAGCCCAAAGCCAGCAGTGTACACACACATACACGAAATGATGCTCTGCCTTTAATAGGAGCCCTTACAAATAGACGATGGGTCTAGTTTTTCAAGATTAGTTAAGGTGTGTTTAAGCTCATCTGAACACTAAAGTTTAAAAAAACCATATACACAAAATGAATCCACAATGCAATTCCATTGTCATCTGGCAGTCCAACGTGAAAGTGCCCCACAGACCCATTTGTGTTCAAGAGTCTGTACGAATGTCATTTTTGTTTCAAGGTAGACAATATTTGCTAAGTACACGCCTCCTCTAAAAAATATCACGCAATAGCATGGGCTTCCGTATCTATTTTCACAACTTGATCCATTCATTATGTGGCTCCAGACATTACATCATTCCTGGAAAACGTCAATTGACCAAATACCGAGAAGTGTTCGATTCACGTCAACCGATTATGAAATTTGAATTTTAACGATTCATTTTTCTCAAGACAAGAGGTAAATTTTGAAGATTACTATCAATGTCTGACCAACCTGATTATGTGTATGAATGGTATGCATGTCGAGATCTAGAGAATGAATTGTTCTAAATGGCCCTTTGGGCGTTTTTGCGGATAAAAAAAAAAAAAAGAATTGTTCTAAATGACAAGTACTATAATGTCAAAAAGTCACTCTATTAATTTGTGCGTTTGAGAAGTGTGTTTGTACAATTAGCCATTTAAGGTAAATTCATTGGGTGTGCGCCGCCCTGAAGTGGCTGTGACTCTCACTCCTATCTCCGCCCACCCCCACGCACTCAAGAAAAATTGTGGTGCACACATTTAAAGCTAAAGCTGCTCATGATTAGCAAAAATGTCGTTCACGTCTCTCCACCACTTAAGTCCAAAATTACAAGACCTATAATTTTCAAAGTCTACAACCCCCCCCCCCCCAGAAAAAAAAAAAAGGTTCGAATTTTGGGTTAGTAAGGCAAAAAGCAAGCATAAAATATGAAAAATCTAACGTCAAGTTTCTCAGTAGAATCAATATACTCAAAGAGCGAAATTATACTTCAAATTCCAAAAAAAAAAACGAATTTCCAAAAATATTCTTTCAAATTTTAATTGGCATTGACCTTAATTAAGCATACTTTTATTTCTGATTTGGTAGATCTCTTGTTCATTTTATAGAAATGAAATATGCTCATAATTGCTCTAGCCTCTCAAAATATAGTGAGGCTCTTAGGTAAGTTATGTTACTTTGGTGGGTCGAGAGTGTAAAAAACTCAAGAACATTATGCAAGTACTCTGACCATTTTAAAGACAGTGAGATCAAGTGACCCCACTTGACCGACCAATAATTCCTCGGCCCATAATTCCTAATATTACATAAGTATGCAAAGTCAGTCCCTAAATATATGAGATTTTTGCAAATTAGTGATTGGAAGGCTTTCAGCGCCACTGCTTTAAGTGAGATCATTCTTTTCTGAGATTTACCAATCAATATAAGTGAGATCATTTTTTCTTTGCCAGACCAGTTCGCTTTTTGGTTTCTTGAATATAGAAAACCCAAAAAAGGAATTTAAGAACGATGCCAAACACGAAGTGATATGAATGTTGCTAGTTGCTGCTTGACTCTGTCGACATATTAACCTTCTGGTATTTTGCAGCATAAACCCAAAGGCGAAAAAACGAAAAAAAAAAAAGGGATAAAAGCAGAGTGAATTCTGGAAGTATGGATGAGGAACACTAAACTGAAAATGCATTGAGCACTAAAAATTCTGATATCAACACTAAAAGCCGAGGAATGAGACACAGTTGAGGCCCCTAGGCCGAGTGAAACATCATTCCAACACAAAGCATTGAGCATGGATAAAGGAGAGAAAATTGAAAATCGAATGAGACCCAACTAGAACGTTGGAACATCAGATTAAGTCCATCCGGTCTTGTGTTGTAGCTGTTATGTGACTTTTGTCAGCATAGGTTCTGGAAATACTCAACTGGTATAGCCGGCGGGCAGTATTTCTGTGCAACCAATTTATACTGGAATCCACACAAAATAACAAAAAGCAGTTAATTCATGTAGTTTGAACCTCATCACGTAACAGTAGCAGCAACAAAAACAATGTACACGAAATTGCTGGGCCAGTTTCTCAATTTTGGGGGTAATTTGACTTTACACCTCATGTATCTTTCAATGAATGGTCCATATAAAACTGTCATAATGCCGTACCAATTAATTTGGTCCAAAATATCATTTTCCTAACAAAAAGAACCATTGTTATATTCCATATTCCAATGCCCACTAGAGATGTGTAGGCATGTACTTGTGCATGAGAGAGAAAGAGGAGCCTGGAATGAGAAATCTTTGTTTACCTTATGTTGACTATATTTCTCCCTGATTGCAGGTAAACTAGAACTTTGGCTGTTACAGCATAGGCTATGCAGCGCCTTCACGCAGTCGGATAAATCACTGGGCTGGTAAAGTGTGTAATGCCGCAAGGTAGAATTCTGTAAATAAACTTCTCGTATTAGGATGTCAGGAGAAGGGGGAAAAAACTGAGGTACCAAATCCTGGTATCTAAACTAAGCCAGAAAAGTCTGCAGTTATATACCAACACACGTACCCAAGGTCTCTTTGAAGGGATGAGCATGTATTTGGCCAAGAAAATTGCCGAAGCAGCAATGACCGAGGGGGCATAACAAAGCATGTTGTACTCAAGAAGGGATAGCTCTGCAATATAGTTGGCCAAGCACTCCAGCTGCATCGACGGTGCCTGAGAGAGAAAATAGATAAAACCAACAAGAAAAGCATCGTCAATTGACTTCCCCTTAAATATAGTTAGTTATTCAGAGGATAAATGTATTTGATTGGTTCAAAAGGAATATGAATCTGAACCAACAAGATGTGGCACAGGGGAAGTAAATGAATTCTTCTTCTTTATACTAACAAAATTTCCAACACATGTTGCAAATCTACTGATTTTGTCCTAATTGCATAGAGTTGAGGAATTCTTGCAGGGCAAAATTTTAAGAGTTTAGAAACTGCAAATAATGTAAGAGGCCAAACAATAGGTGATCCAATCCAAAATGATACCTCGTTGACCCCTTGTGCAGCACGAACGAATCGCCTGCATTACGTGCCAATAAATGACAAGTCAACAACCAGAGCATCTTACATGAGAACACAAAGTATAGCTATCGAAACCGAGAATTTAGGTATTACCTTAGAAAGCATTTAGCAGTTGGTGCTGTCATTTCAAACTTCATATAGTTTAGAACAGCAGATTCCATTTGCAAAACCTGCAGCAGTTTTATTGCTTTATACATGTGGAAATCTAAAGCAACTTCTATACAATGCAAGTCATGTGAGATTAAAACAGACCTCCTCCTTGAAGTATGTGTTATCAGTTATGTAGCAGAACTCTTCAACCTGGGGTGCACATATCTCCTCGTATTTTCTGGCAATGTCAATCATCTTTGTTACTATGTATGTTGTTTCCTAGATAAAAAGGACATTGCTGTACAAAAATACACACACACACACACCCCATACAGAGAACATGGAGAAGAGGAATAATCTAGAAGAGGGTCAAAATGTTGAATCTTACGCAGCAATCATCATGCATGCAACACCAAGCAACTGTAGCCGTTGTCTGTCCATTGTATTTCCAGAAAGATACCGATCTAGGTAGTTAATAGTCAAGTACAAAGTATCTGGGACAAGCCTGTATTCTTCAGCAACCTGGGGTCATATATTTGAAGTTAGAGATAGTAGTCACCCTTCACAACGTCAAAATAAGTGTTCTGGAGTTGAACAAAAGAGCAGTGGTGTTGCCAATCAGGATGGAAGTAATCAAATTGAAAACACATTTCGCCATGTAAAGCGGACAATTACGACGCAGAAATACTCCAGAGCACAAGTGAATGGTTTGATTGCCACAACTGCTAACACTATAACACACCATGGATTACCTCAACAAGCCAATCAACGAGGATTGCACGCATGCTAGCATTAATGTCTTTCTGGACTCTCTCCATAAAATCTGTGGAAGGCCTTTTCTTTGCCTGAGATTTTCAAGAGGAAAATAGTACAAGTTAAATCCAAAACTGACAATATGGAAAAGTGATGTAGGATGATAAGGGATTTTAGGGTTTCAACGGGGTAACAAAGAAGTAGGCTTTTGGAGCTATGATTAGACAATGTCGCAATACTATTTTATGTTGTTTAGGGCTGTGAACAGTAACCAGGGCTGTTTTATGCAGAAAATGAGAAAATACAAAGGAAAAAAAGTATATCAGCATGTAAGTATAGTCAGCCCTATATGGAGAGAATAACATTTATACTGCAGGTTTGCAGCCATATGACAGCCAACTTGTGGATGTGGATAGTTAGTCATATATGTATTGCAACTAACAATGACCGCAAAATCAGCCATGTCAATGCGAAATAGAATAATCCATTTCCCCCAAAGAAAATATTTTCTAGCTGATAGAAATTCTGGCTCAACTTATCTTTATAGCCTGCCAATCCGAAAATTTGACCATTCTGAGACTTACACTACATGAGAAATATTTAGTCTACTGAAAGTCGATTTAAAACATATCTAGCGCAAAATAGAAATATTTCAGTTACAGCAAGCAGCGAATAAAATGTTGACAGTTGACACAGTGAGATAAGAATACTTTAGGTGCTACAAACAATGCATGAAATGTATATAGATTCCTAACCTCAGTTGCTCTCAAGTGTTTGTAAATGTCGCAAGCCATAGTTGCACACAGCTGTGGGTCCATGAAATTGTCATCCACATCAACAACCTCATCATCTATTCCCACCTGTGCAAGTATGTCTCTCTTGCAGATAGTTTCTGCGTACAGCAAGGGGAAAAGAAGACTTGAAATGAAAGGCAAAAAACATATCAAAACCAACTTTTGCGATCAAAACTTTATGACCACCAAAGGGAAACCTTGTAATTTTGCTCAACAGACAACTAAGGAAGACAGAAACGAGATAGAGATGTAGACTAGTCAAAAAATGAAACCTGCTGCTTCCACGTGCTCTGAAATGTAAAGTTTGGTACTTGTCCTCCTCTCAATAGAGTCAACTGCTGTCATCTCAATGTTGTCTACATATTCGAATTCCGGACTCTTCAAAGAATCGCAAGTGGACATAGATTCATCCATAGAAACTGAAGATTCATGTGAGTGAGGTGAAGAAATATCCATGCTACATGGGGCAGCAGGAGAAGGAATCCTAGAAAAATCATCGTAATTTATGAAAGGTGAGCTCTTGCTGGAAACGGCTACACTTGGTTTCACATTCAAGGGCGCTGGCAAGGTACTCCTGGGGAAGCCTGCATTACTAATGCAAGTCGAGGATATCTTCTTTGCATTGGCAATTTTAGTCGCACATGGTACCTTGAAAAATTAAATCAGGTTAATCAATCTTTTCAAATACTGAACAAATATTGTTCACCTATGGAAGTTAAATGCAAATGTATCCCCCCAACACCAAAATAGGATGAAAGATACACAGAGAAGATTAAGGAACAAAATGAATGGAACCTGTCCACCTTCCACATGTTATCCAAGTGAATACCCAAGTCTTGTATTGAAGTTTCTATCTCAATAGCAATATTATTATTAGAAAGGTACCCCGAAATAATGCTAAAAACACAATACTATTGAACTATCCATGAATCAAGCTATACTCTGAGCAAAGTGTTGGCAGAACACAATAGAGAGTCATATTTTGTAATGGCACAATGCCGGTTGAAAAACTGGACAGTCAAAACTAACATCCTTGACTGATCAGTAGAAGACTCTTACCAAAAATTGCAGAGTTTCCCATTTTCTAAACTTTTCAGTTAAAATACCATAATCTTCGTGATACCATTGGTGCCCCAAAAACAGGACACATAAACAAATTATTAATAGTAGC
>BPLS01000216.1:0-34223 GCA_019656275.1 Rhododendron kiyosumense | reverse complement strand
GTTAAAATATGGACAGTAGATTAACTCTATAGTTGGTACATTTGCAGAATGTACTGGGAAGATCAAGCTCCACTGTCTACGCCATTGCATTACTAGCCTCAGGACAAAGTTCCACAATTACAGGCACATATGCTGGACAATATATCATGCAGGTGGTACACAAATTCTAACAAAATTACCTATTTTTTCCCCTTATGGGCTGTAAAAATATAATCTGAGCTTACCAATGAGAAAATTGGGTGGTGAACTTTCTAGGGTTTCTTGGATCTGAAGATGAGAAGATGGCTGAGGAACCTACTGACTAGGTGTGTTGCCATTACACCAAGTCTCATTGTCTCAATCATCGGTGGTCCTTCGGCATCTGGCGGGCTCATTATCATCTCATCGGTCTGTCAATCGTTCATTAAATACTTATTATTGCCGGTTCATTTAATTGAAATTGAACATATTGGTTATTGGGTTTAATTGATATTTGCAGATGATACTATCATTTCAACTTCCGTTTGCTCTCATCCCACTCCTTAAATTCAGCAGCAGTAGCACAAAGATGGGACCACACAAGAACTCCATATACGTGCGTTGGATTTTCATTATTTATTTTCCATTTTGTGGTCTGAGAAATTCTATTTAATGGCCTCACTTGTATGCAAAGTTTAAAAGGCATCTTTTAAAATGCTAACATACATATTATATTGGCAAACCCATGAAGTTGAAAAGATAAATCTAGAATTAAATCCAAGTATGAAGATTTAAACAAGGTAATGCTGCATGAGTAGAGTACATTTGAACACTATTTTTGTAATTTCTTTCCCTTGATTCATTCACTACATAGGCTTCTAAATTCCAATTTACAATTTAAAAGACCATGCGATGCAGATTATTGTCATCTCGTGGATCTTGGGGATTGGACTCATGGGCATAAACATCTATTACCTGAGCACAAGCTTCATCGGCTGGATGATTCACAGTAGTTTACCTAAAGTTGCAACAATGTTTATTGGAATATTAGTGTTTCCGTCAATGGCCATATATGTTATCGCGATGGTATATTTGGTGTTCCGAAAAGACACAGTGGTGACATTCATCGAGCCAATTAAGCTAGAGAACGGTCATGCCAAAAATGACGTAGAGCCTGGGTCAGACAAAGTTCCTTATAGGGAGGACCTGGCTGAAATCCCTGTCCCGGAGTAGGGGATTATATTGTCAACTATCCTGTGTATCAGAGGAAAGGCGGCGGCGGCGGCGGTGGTGTGTGTGGTGGCGGAATGAGTTCCATCTGCCCCTTACTTTGTAGTTGTATCGGAACAGATTATTTGAAAGGCTCAAAGTTCAGCCTTAATGTTTTCGTGATTTGGTGCTCGTGAAGCACCACTGGTATGACAATCTGGGTCATTCCAAATTTAGAGCCTGTTGAGTAAATTATTCAACTAAGGTTAAACCGTATCTTTTTTTCAAGACAAGTGATAAGATCAGAGGACTAAAACCTAATTTTTCTGCATCTATTATTTTTTCCGAGAATATAAAAGTATGGATGGCTCGAATCATCAAGAGTGGATCACTAATGGGCCCACCATAGCAAGCTGTACCCTGCAGTCCATCGCAGAGAAGCCATCACAACCAAGAAGGTATGGCATTAAGGATCTGAAACTAAAATGGGGAGGCGAAAAGCAAGCTAGCCTTCCACTCTGTTCGTTTCGGATCGATACCCATTTTGGAGAACATTTTCCTTGGAAACTTTTCCCAGGAAATGACTCCATGCCTTTTACAGGCTTGTACATCACAGGCAGCTACTAAACCCAGATGTTAATATACACTTGGTGATCTATACTCCCTGTTTATTTGTGGGACGTGGACGAGGGATTAGGGGATCAATCTTGAGGTCCTGAGACTCCTGACATCTAATGGTTAAACACTAACGAACCAAGGGGTTTGACTTTGCAACCAAATATGATAAAATGAGAAAAAAAGTAACTTAAACGATGAGGATGAAACAACCATATTTTTCTCTAAGAAAACTTTCTAAGTGTGCATCTCTCAGATTAAAAGAACACGATATAACCAGATTTTACATGGCCATCAAAGGAAAATTGGCTAACCTTATAAGACATGCTCTAAGCCTCTAAGTTGTACAAGAAGCAATCCAGTAAAATTCTGCAATAAATTGGACTCTTAGATTGGTATCACATTCATTACGCAAATCCACCTGGTTTTCCATGTTGCTTTTGATTTCATCTGCAACAGAGCAAAAGAATCACCGCTATTAAATCCTACCCATCAGTAGATACAGATAAGTACACGGTCACAAAACAAGAAAAGAAATCAGTTTTCAAAAATATAACCGAGAACTTAAACAACTAGAACTTACAAAAAAGACAAGTAATTCATGATCTCTCTTCTTCTTCTTCTTCTTTTGTGTGCGCGCGCGCATGTGGGTTGTGTCATGTGTGTGTGCCCATGTAAAGTTCACACATGTCAATGAATACTCAAACGTTCTCAAACATTTTTCACATCTACAATATATTTTTTCAACTTTATTGATAGCCCATGGGCTGTTTTTACCATTTTCCCTAGAAATTTATAGCAGAAGGCCTGAGGAAATTCAGAAGACTTCAAAATCAGGGAGTTTGGCATGTTCACATAAATTTTACTATCACCAAAACAAAACAAAAAAAAAAAGTTTTCGAGTGGTGTTCACGTCTAAAAAGTCGTCGATGGGCGGATTATACAATTGTGCATTACTTATATTCTTGATTTTGAATGAAGGAAGGTAATGAGCATAGAAATTGAATCGGGTCTCCAGGCCTGCTCTCGCTGATGCCTTCTGGGCGGCTTTGATTTGGGCGCATGGTTATACGGCATAACATCCCTTGAGTTCCTCAATTTTTGTAGGTATGAACTATGAAGGGCAGCTATTTAGTGTAAAACCTTATGAGAGCAACCACTTTATTCATATAGTGTCAAATGTTAGGGCTGTCTTTACTCTTTAGTACCTCCAGTCCTCTCCCACACATACCCCCATCTATTGGGGATCACAAGGGTACAGTTATTGTTGTTGTATAGGTGCATTATACAGAAATTGAAGTAAAATCTAGTGAAGAGAGCACTGAATTATTGAAAAGGCGAACCTGAGAAGTGAGAAGAGGAATCGGGAGATGGAACCAATTGTAGAACTAACAGAAAAGAGTCAAAAGACAATAGTTTGGAAATCAACCACCTACCAATACTCTAGGTTCCACTAAGAACCATCTTTTCAGACTCCTAATCTGCATAGAATCAAAACTTTTGATCAGCCTCTTGCTCTTCTATTCCAAGCTTCTGGGCACTATCTCCATCTATAGGTCCTGCTCATCAGCAAAAGACGCAATAATTACAACTTGATTGAGGGAAATGAATTAAAGTATGAATAAAAAATCCAGTAAAAATCCTGATACTTATATGGAGATATTTGATTACCACTGGATCGTCTGCCTTTCTGCTTAACAGGTTTTTGGCACCTGCTAATACAGGAATCTGATAGTAGAAGTGTCTTTTGTGATGGTAACTCGGCAATGAAAAGTAGAGTCTGGGCCCACCCAGCATATTTACCATATTTGCTCACAAATGCATCTGCCACGCGACTGCAGAGTTTTGGTGTTAGGCGGGTCCCTGCTAGCTCGGGGATGAGGTACCTAGTTGCTATCTTTGCTCAACTCCAAAGACAAGAAAATAAGCATGTCAGTACTCCAATCCAAAAAGGTATGTTGCATGTTCTGGTCAGACTCTTCAGACATGTGAATCTTTCATTTTTATTTACTAGTAACAACCAATGATATTAGATAATAGGAGAAAGGACACCATTTTGGCTTCATTTTTATCCTGATTCTTGGATTAAGAAATCCAAATCTAGTCGAGCCCTGTCATTATTTTATGAAACTAACATATCGGCATATCCAGGTCCAGGTCATCATATCAGTGTCCTATGTTCATGCTTCTTAAATGTGGCTAGAAACAAAGAAATGATAAGGCAATCCCTAGCTAGGAACATGATAACAGTAAGTACAATCCAATGGCATTTGAGACATTGATCAACCTAATCCAAATGATGATAATACTTTGGTAACAGATTTAGTAATAACCATGTCAGCAAAAGTTTCCATATATGCATAAGTGGAAACCAAATTGATTCCCATAACAAAGAAAAAAACAAAATCAAAGGAATAGTCACTATAAGCTTGTGCATTTAGGTTCACTTTGAGTGTTTCTCTATTTTCAATATTCCAGACAGACATATCAAAAAAAATCGTCTACATTTTGTACTTCATAATATTTCAAATTCATTGCTTAAACTTTGTTCAAAAAATTAAATCAAGATCTTTTGCTTGATTATCCACAAAAATACATTGTTTGTCGACCCAATTAAATGGCACAACCGAAATAAAATGGACAAACAAATTGGAACAAAGGGATTAATGTATAAGATGAGATGATTCAGATCATATACAAACGTCACCGAATTGGTGACAAAGTATGATGGCCATGTCAGAATGTTTCAAATCATTCAAAGATAACTACAATAAACAACCCAAAAGCTCACCTGCCACACATGAGTATCAACAGGAATGGCTTGATGCTGATCTAGAGAGAAGAGAGCAATACATGCTGCCACCTTGGGACCAACACCAGGCAGAGTGGAGAGAGCATCAATAGCCTTTTGGAGATCAATCTCTCGAAGAGAAGCAAGCCACTCTGCACCTCCACCTGGTTTTGATTGCAGAGCATCTACAGTGCCAATTATGTATTTTGCCCTGCTCAGTTTGTTAAGTCAAATTAAAATCAAATCTCATGTTGTTTTTGCTGGTCTTAACAGTTAACCCCATAAAAGACATAGCAAACCATACATGGCCATGAGCTAGATAATAGGAACAATGAGCATATCAAGAAAATGGATCTATAAAATTGGCAGTTTGGGTCGTCCAAGCACAATTTCAAACATAAACAAGTCCTTCACTGTATAATCTTGTCGCTATACAAAATCTTACTAATACTATGCAATCAGATGACTTATGGTCGAATGCACAAGTATACAAGGTGAATAGACTTTCAAAAATCTACAAAATCCCCAAATTGAAAATTTGTTCCACTGGAAACAAAATTTCTGAAGTTGTATGTATTGTCAAGCTTAAATTTTACTCCATCTTACATGCTAATTTAAGAAAGGAAACATATGAAGTTGAATTTATGTGCCTCCTTTAGAAACAAAAGTAGTATCTAATTGTTCAGAATTTGAAGAAATATTCAATATAAGTAATGAAAGAAGCTCTCAAAGACAAAAAGTCCTCAACAAGGAGTGGCTCCGGGTTTAATCAAAACAATTTACTAGCAAAACGTGATGACATGCCAAATGATCAGTTGAATATTCAATTTTCATCTGAGCACATAAAATAGTTGATAGCATTTGGGCCATAACTATGTAAGGTGTCAAATCAAGTTCCCCTGACCTTAATCTAACCTACAAAAATCACCTTATACCGAGTTTTGACATACTGAACAGAACATAATACAAAAACAGAACCGATCAAATCCAGTACAGGAAATATATTAAACTAAAATCAGAATAATCTAAAACAAACCAAAACAAAGGTAGTTAATCAGGATCAGAATCAAAACCAACCTGTAACCGAACCCCGCCTCCCTAAGCTCTTCCTCCGAAACCTGCGACAACCGGTCCAAAGACGGGAATTCGTGGAAATCCAAACCCCCAACTGTCCCCAAATAATTCCCTAAAGACGAAATAAAATCCACCATTCGGGTGATCCTCCCGATATTATTATTAGACGAACAAAGAAACTGAACCAGGCACTCCAGCGGGTCCTGCCTGAGCACCCGGGCACCACCCAAACGCCGCGCCAACTCGGCAAACCTCGGGTCAGAAGCCGAGAACCCCTCCCACATATCAGCCAAACAAATACCGGCATTCAAAAAATCCAACAGAGCCAGCCTAGCAGCGGCCTCGTTCGCAGTGTGATGAAAGGAATACGCAACGTCGCCGTCTTCAAGCTGCTTCAGGGAAACCAAGTGGGACCCAACAACGCCTGTGTACTGAATGTGGTTATGGTGGTCGGTTTGTTTCCACCTGAAGGTCTGGCCGGTGGGGAAGGTGAGGGGCAGGGAGAGTTCCGATTTGGACAAGTTGAGGGGTACCCATTTGGGGGTTTGGGGGTTTTGTTGGTGGGTTGGGATTGGTTTGGGGTGGGTGAGGTGAGAAAGGATGTTTCTGGGTTTTTTGGATGAGATTGATTGGGTTTTGGGGGTGCGGCGGAGGGTTTGTAGGGGCGGAGGAGTTGAAGGAGTGGGTGGTGCTATGGTGGTGGTGGTGGCGGCGAGGTTTGGCGTGGATCTGTATCTCTTCATTACTGGTAGTGTTTTGCTCAGTGATTGCATAGGAAAATGGTTGATTGGGTTTGGGAATTTCGCTCGTGTGCGTTGAGGAGGAGCCGAGGAGGGGAGGAGGGACAAGAAAAATGACACCGGGTTACGCAAACGCGAGTTTATAAGGCGACGCCGTCTTGAATGTTGGACCGGGCTGCCATGGACGCGGTTCACAAAACCCGGCCCGGTTACTTTTGCTTTGCCCTACTCTTGGAAATTGGAGTCTCCTGCAAGCAAACACTCACCAAATACAGCTCTCCGTTTCGCCTATTCATCTCTCTCATCCAGTTCCAAGTTTCAACAATCTCCTCCAATGTCGGTACGTTGTCTCTCTCTCTCTCTCTCTCTCTACGTATCAACTGTTGCCGGAAAACCCTAGTTTATTCGAATTGCTATGGGTCAGTGCTTATTTGCTTGGAACTGATTTACAGATCTTCGAGTACAACGGAAGTGCCGTAGTAGCGATGGTGGGCAAGAATTGCTTCGCCATTGCCAGCGATCGTCGACTCGGCGTCCAGCTTCAGACAATCGCCACTGATTTTCAGAAGATTTACAGAGTTCATGATAAGCTATTCATCGGTCTCTCTGGGCTCGCCACTGACGCTCAGACTCTGTAACTATACTCTTGGATTATTTTGTCTTACTTTGTTCTTTTCAAAGTATGTGCCTTTTTGTGGGTTTTTTTTTTTCGTTTCTCCATTTTTAGAGGAGAAATCTAGCCATACACGCCGCGCACCATCTAAGATTACGATTTTTCCTAGTGTATGATTGTGGTGCATGCTACGATTACCTTAATTAGGCTATGGGGTTGAACCTAAGTCACTTGTGGGAGCGGGAGAGGGAACGCTTCTTTCAATAACATTCCAAACTAGTATTAAAATTCACGAGAGGAGGATTGAGGGCATGTGCGGAGGGTCTTATTGAAGAATTATGTGACTAAGGGTTGAACCAACCCCGATGTAGCAGCCCTGCTAGCCCATCATAGATCGATGTGAATATTGTAACTGTGTTCTTAAATCCGATAGGGTTGCCCTGGTGGTCATGTTATGGACTTAGGTTTGCTCCCTCTCAGGGATCTGTTGCCCGGTTCAAAATCTCTCTAATCATAGGTGCTATTAACTCTTGTGGGGCTAGTCCATACAGGGTTTTGCCTGGGCTTTATTTGGGCTCCCGCTAGTGGACAGTCAAGATCATATACCCTGTGATTTGTCGAGTTGTGCGTAAGTTGGCTTGGACATCTCGATTGATCCGAAAGGGAAAATAGTAACTACTATCTATGTTCTTCTTTTTTTTTGGTAAATCAGAAATTTAGTAACTATGTTCTTACCAATTACCCTAATGAGCCTTAATTATTAGAGTTTGTGTTTAGGTTATGAAATGTTGTGAATGTAATTGGTGTTTTTCTAGTTAGGAGACTTACTGGTGAGAGAAATTATGGAGCTTGGGGTAAATTTTGTTGGTATAGTTTCAAACAAGTATGGTCGGGACTCAGGGCATATAGTTTGCACCATTATGGTTGTGTACCATAGCCATACCTGTATTAAAGGTATATTTTTTGGTTTCTCCAGTCATTGTATTCTTTTTTACTACTTTTGTAGGTACCAGCGGCTGGTGTTTCGACACAAACTGTATGAGCTTCGAGAAGAGAGGAACATGAAGCCTGAAACCTTTGCTAGCCTTGTCTCTGCCCTTCTTTACGAGAAAAGGTAGGTAAATGTTATACAAATAAGGCATATATATCATGGTGTATACTGTATATGGTGTATGGCTTTGTTTTGCATGTCAATGAATCAAGCTATAAACAGGATGCTTTGTACTATCATAAAACCTAGAAATTTACTGTATATTCCTCTGCATTGTCAAACCTATAGCAAAATTGCTAGACATTTTTCTTGTCACAAGATTGTAGGAAGGAAAGGTACAAAAGCAATTGTCTGATACTCTCATTATTTATGCCTTGTCATTCAAAATACAGAGGAAGACAATGCATTCATAAGCCAGAAATATGAAACCTTCATTAGTTTTTTGACCATAACCAAGCAGGCCTTTAGGGCCATCATCAAGTACTTTCGGCCCTGTCAACTCTTTCCATTGTTACTTCTATAGACTTGTCCTTAGTTGTTTCTGCCTGTATCATCATTCTTTATATGTTCATCATCCTTATACTCCAAAAGTTTAATTCTTTACTAGGTGCATTTTTTAAGTTTAGTTGCTCATAAGTCATATCTAACACTAAAACTCCTATGCACCTCCATGTTATTAAAGCTCTAATAATCCTCGTCGAGTTTTTAGGGAGGGGTTGTAAAACCCATCTCTCAACTATTCAAAGCTGACGAAATTAATTTCCATCCTTTTTAATATAATCTCTGTGTGGGGGAATTAAAAGCCCCATGTTCATCCTCCTCTTCTCTAGTCTAACCCCCACCAACAAGAAATAAACTCTTAACGCCCCCGAGAACAGCTCTCACTCTTCCCTAAACTAAGAGAGCCTGGACCATCCTAAACTCTGTTGCAAAAGGGAAATGAATAACAATATGGTTCAGCCGGTTGCCCTCCTCTAATCTTCTTTGAATCAACCAGTCGACAGTGGGGATCATACATGAGTAATGAGTTGGGGGGCCATTTAGCTTTAACAGGGACGAATAAATATGCTGCCTGAGCAAGGTATCATAATGGAATTACATTTGGAAGCACCGCCATCTAGAAAGATTTCTTCTTGCATAATCTTGCCCTTCCTTAATACTTGACCTGATGTACATCTTGTCGGTGATTATTGAGTTAAATATGCAGCCTTTCAATCTTGCACCTCTCTATGTAGGGAGAACTCCAAAATGAATTAAGTCCCCTTTGCATGAGTAATGAACCACTGCAACCTTCTTATCTGCTGCCACCCTGAAACTAATGGGAAAAGAAGATCCTCTACTTTCTTTCTTCAGATCAGATGAGGATTTCACCTTTGTCCATTCCTAACCAGGTGAAAAATAATGTCACCCCCTTCTATGTCCTTTCACAGGCCGACCGACACCTTCAACGTGGACCAGTTCCTGCCCTCACCCATCTTTCAATGCTACCACTCTTATCCAGCATCGTATCCATAAGGACCATCACATGCGAACCTCCAAAGCCACTTCCTAATGAAGCTTGGCCAAGTCTTCCACCTTCGTGATTCTGAGTACAGACTGAGTCCCACTCAGCCAAATGCTTCTCCTAGCAATAGAAGAAGGAAAGAGGCTTAACTATTTGGGCAGACTGGGTAATGTACTGATAATGAAGTGTCCCCCATTTATAAGATGTTGGCTACTTGGCTCTTCCAACTTGTCAAATGCCTATGAAATCTTGTTGTGATTGGATCCACATTGACTAGGTTTGAAAGAACCTACAGTCATTTGCTAGATAAGGTGATAGAAGTAATCCAAATCTATGCTCGAGGATTTAAAATAATAAACTGACCTCCTCCAGTGCAACAAGATTGGATATACCATCCTTACTTAACCCTAAGGCTAGAAAATGCTACAAAGCATAAACACACTCCCACATAAAATAGCAAATAATCGACATCTACGAGAATCAAGATGACATGCCACTAACACAGAGCCACTCACCCTTTCCATCTTAAAGACCTCCCTGCTCTGACTCATCAGTCATTTGTCTCGACGACTCTGTGACAAGAACGAACAAGAAATGTACAAAGGGTCCTTTGTACCTCAATGTCCTGTAAGTGTGGAAGATGTCCATATGAATGCCATTCACCAGCACTGGCATTCTCATGGTAGAAAAGAACTAATCTACTTCCTAAGTCTCTTTTTGCATTATCGTAGATTTCCAGTGTATCCAATCCTCTCACCAGTCAACATTTTCATTGTCCCTTTCCCACTTTTCCCATTGTTGATTTAAAATTCTCGTTTGCAAGTCAACATTGTATCAAACTCTCTCTGTCATTGTATTCCTCAGAAGTGTTTCCTTATGGTCCCAGATCGAAGTTTATAAACAGATAATATCATAATGTTGGACCCATGTGATTACTTGTCAAAAGAAAATTAAAAGACCTATGTGAATCTGTTTTGTGCTACTCCTGCTTTCTATGTCTTTACTCTCTTTCCTTCTCTGTACTGCTTCTGTTTGGTTTGTTGAGTAGGTTTTGGCTATAACATAGTACCTTTTTCTCTTAAGGTTTGGTCCATATTTCTGCCAGCCTGTGATTGCCGGATTGGGAGATGAAAACAAACCCTTCATTTGCACAATGGATTCAATTGGAGCCAAGTAAGTAAATTGTCTTCTCTCCGTATCTGAGATGGGGTCTAAATACAGTAGATTTTTTCATTTTTGTTGGCTTGTTTGTCTTGTACACTTTTTTTTTTTTAAGAGTTTTTTTACTTTGTATAATTGTTGTTTGCATACCTAAGAGTTGCAGATTTCCAGCTGGTAAACTTTCATGTCTTTTGTTCTGTTTAGACAAGTGTTCTGGAAGTTGACTGTTACAGTAAATTCAAAGGATCATCTAGTAATGTGTTAGTTTTGAATGAGAAGGGAATCCCATTCTGCAATATTCTATTTCGGCTACAATCACTGATTGTAGAGGAGCTAATAGCTTCTGATGTTTCCTGATGGAAAAAAGCTGAACCCAGATGCATAAATTTCCTGAATGTCTCGTCATGCAGCATTGCAGCTTATGCTCAGATTTCAAGGAGTTCTCGTATTAGTTTTGAATCAGGCAGGATTTTACTGTGTTTTCTTATTTTCTAAAATGAGAAGATCCCACTTTATTTTGCCTGTCTGTCACTCGCGTTTAACATCTTCTGCTATACCAATTACCCATCAATATCAAGGCAGTAAACAGCAAATATTTTTGGGACACTTTTCTTACTTCCTTCACATGTACCAATGAACTATTGAAATAGCTACAAGGGATGAGTTGTATCTGGGCGTTTCGATTTCACCCTAGACATTAAGCTTACATCAGAGGTGATGCTAGTTTATTGTTGCTCTAATATGCTGAAAACTCTCGTCTGTCTGTTGTCTTTGATTAACCTGTCTTTTCTTGTGCAAGTTTTTTCCAACATGTAGGCAGGACCTTAAATCAATGGATTTCCTCGTTGTGCATTAAAGCTGAATTAAGTGAAACGAGCAGTAGAATTTGCATTAAGATTTGTTTCGGTTTTTGTGGCTGCAAAAGATGTTAGCTGACCACTAATATCTAGGATAGTGGTAATAATGAAAGAAATTGTGCCGATCGAAAGAATAATGAAAGAAATTGTCAATAGGCATTTATTTTCTGCATGGCCTAGAACTAAATCTTGATTCTTGGTCAATATGATTAAATGGATCATGGCTGGTACAATGGTGGCATGATACTGACTTTTTTTAATTTCTATTCTATTCTTTCCTGAATGCAGGGAGCTTGCAAAAGACTTCGTTGTTTCTGGGACAGCCTCAGAATCTCTCTATGGTGCCTGTGAGGCAATGTTCAAGCCTGACATGGTTTGTCATGATTTAGCTTTACAATTGATGTTTTGATTGATTTGCAAATGGCACGTATGGACTTGTTCAGATTTGGAATCTTAATATTATGTTTTTTTTTTCATTTTGAGAACGAAATCTAAATATTATGACAAGTACAGAATATAGACAGTCCAAATGATGACTTTTTCAGTGTCAGAAGCAAACCCCTTGTAAGCCTTGCTATGAAACTTTCCTATGGGAGCTTCAGTTAAGGGGTGAGAAAAGACATCTATATCTCAGTCACATGAAGTGGGAGGGGGGGCGTGTAGCTCTTTTTTTATTTTCGCTTGTCAGATTAGAATATGATTCTTGCTAATAAGGAGCGTGGGAGCGAGGTTTTGGAGGGGATTTGTCGCCTGTAGTTGAAGGATCATGCAACTATGATCCATATGAATATACGGGAAGGTGTATTACATCACCTTAAAGTGGGTAGTGAACCATGTGCTGTATTTGTGGATGTCATGCGTATTATCATACGTGTGTATATTTGAAATTTGAATACATTCCCATAGGTAAAGTTGTTCACGACAAATATCCGTAGAAATATTCGCTCATATCATGTAGCAAGTGGAACTCGTATCTTCACATGCATAGCATATGTTGCTCTTGGCTTTTGAGATGTGCAATGAAGTATTTTACAATCTATGGCAATACATTCACTATAGGCAAAGTTGTTCACTACAAATATCCATAGAAATATTCGTTCATATCATGTAGCAAGTGGAACTTGTATCTTCACATGCATAGCATATGTTGCTCTTGGCTTTTGAGATGTGCAATAAAGTTATTTACAATCTATGCAAGTGCCACAACCCACATGCAAACATAGGTTGTGAGGGGAGTTAGGTGGAAGGTTGTTGGGACTTGGGAGAGGGGTGCGTTCAGAGCTGCAAACCAAAGAGGGGTCAAATCACTAATTTAGTTTCAGTCAGATTTTCCCATCATATTATTATTGTTGGTGCAATCTCTAACACTCAAGGAAAAAAGATTCCCCAACATTATGTATATGTTTGTTCCCATTATCCTGTCATCATGCTTTTTGTTTTTGTCAGAGATAAGGTTGCAGGGGAGGGGTACTTGCTAGTACAGCTATGAACTTGCTATCAAGTTTTCCAGCATAATTCATTCTTTAATAGGTCAATAAATGATGCTGTAAATCATTGGTTTCTGAAAGATTGTTTAGTGGAAATTGTGTAGAATGCTTCCTAGGGGGTGCAGGAAGTATTAGAAGACATTTTAGATCAGTGAACGGAAGTGTATACACTTTTAACTGCAGATGCTGTAGGTTTCTATAATCTTCGAACAGCAAGGCGGGGGTAGGGTGAAGAAAGATCAAACATTTGGAACATCTTGTACATAGGAACTAGTGATTTTTGAAATCATTTTGTCCTCACTGTCCTGTTGCTTGTAAGTATCCAAACATTCATGTTTTTGTCCACCTTACGGGCAGGGAGTTGCAAACACTTGGTTGAAACTTCTTATTTTCAAGCAACTCAAGAAAATTCGTCGTAACTGCAGCTATAACTCTTTTTTGTGTCCTTTCATTCAGGAACCTGAAGAGTTGTTTGAGACTATCTCTCAAGCATTGCTATCATCAGTAGATCGTGACTGTCTGAGTGGTTGGGGTGGACACGTCTATGTTGTGTAAGCTTGATGAACTGCTTTTTACTCTCTTAACCTTGTATCTTTATCTACCAACCGTTACAATTTTTTCGGAAGAAATTGCGTTACTAACTATGCAAATGTTAAGGACATGCATAATATAGCATCATAGACATAGCTGTTATATCACCCAGACTGTGCTTGTTGATTTGTTTAGTGTTTTCTTGCATCTTTGACAAATATTTGTCTGAAACTCGGAAGTTGATATTGACAATAAATTTTTCCGCCTTGTCATATTCAGAAGTACCATACGTTTTGATAAAAGAAATATGTTAAGATCTTTAGATGAGACATGGTGAAGATGACGTCGCTAATTTTTCTAATTGGATGATTCATTTATAAGTTTTCAAATTACACTCATGAAATTTATTCCTTTTGCCTTCTCTTTGATTTGCTTTGCCGCGGAGGAATTTTGACAAAGATCATGGCGCTTATTTTCTGCTTTTCTACCAAATTTTGTATTGCTAGAGTAATAAACATGTGTATTTGTTTTGTTGCAGCACACCAACGGAAGTAACAGAGAGGATTCTGAAGGGGAGGATGGATTGACCTGTTCCAATAAAAGTGAAAAAAGCATATCTAGTTTCCCATCTCATTTGGATTTCTGCTTCTTCGGTCCAAACCTGCTACTGATGGGCTTTCTTGGCCCGAGTAAAGCCCTGTTTGTGTTCTTCTGGAAAATGTTATTCAGTTATTTTAAATTTGGATTTCATGTTGGCCCAAAATAGATTGTGGGATGCAGAATTCCTTGAAAATTTAGATTCCCTTAACAAACATGTACTTCCATCCGCCTATTTTTTTAGATTTTGTTCTTAGCTGAATCTAATCCATGGTTCTGAACACAGTGGGGAAAAAAAAATTGAAATAGTTTGTGCAACGACGGTGTTTGCAAATAGTGATATGGTGTTATACAGGTTTAAGAGTGTGACAAATCACTGGAAAAGTCAAGAATTATATGCTTCATTTTAAGCTTAGGCATTTTTTTCGTTCATTTATATCACCAAGAAATGCCAAAAATATGATGAGATGGAAACTTGGAGCTACCCCCGGTGGATAGGCCTTTTTATCTGCACCTTATCTGGTCGTAGAGCTTATACTAATCAGAGACTTTGAGTTCTCGTTCGCATGGTAATAGCTTGTTCAAAATCTATTTGTAACATAAACAAGCCTGAACAATTTTTGAAGCTTGATAAGTTTTCAAACAAAGCCTGTCTTGTCCGGCTTATTATGTCCACAAAGTTTAAGTTGCTTTGACATCGGTTTGAAAACACCACAAGCTTGAGATTGGCTTGCCTGAATAACACGCCAAGCTTGAACAATTAAATTTTCAAAGCAATCTGAAACAATTTATTGCTCGGCTCGTTCGGTTCATATACTAGGCTACCACCTCTATCTAGGCGTGGGTTTGGACCGCTTTACTGGTCCCCCATAAAGAACCAGTGTTACTGAGTTGTTTTTCTCTTGATCAGTCAAAAAATATGGTTTTGAACTTTTTCCTCTTTGGAAAGTTGGTCCTTTGGAATCTGGGACATAGTTCTTGTTATTATAATACCAGAGTTAGGCCTAAAGTTTGAAAATAGCAGCGTCCAATATTTAAGGAAAGAACGTGGCTTTTGTGGAGCAACCACTCCGTTCACACAGACTTTTTAAAAATTGATCGTGCACAGATCACTGTGAGGGGTTCACTTTAGGTCCCACACAAATTATTCAAGCCGTTCATCAAATGACAAACATTTTTTCGAGGATTTTTGAGAAAATTTTGCTCAACCCGATACCTATAGATGCTCCATTCAATCAACGAACTTTTATGCGGAATCCATAATGGTCCTACATTGTGATATATGCACAAATATGTGTGGATAGCAGCACTGTTTGTGGAGTGTTACGGAGATGTCTGTACACAATCATGTTATCATTGAGTGCAGGTAGAAGGGCCTTGTAAGTTACAGTACACTAAAAAATCAACGGTGCTACTTGCACAAGGACAATCAACAGTGCTAATAGAGGGGAAAAAAACATGTTAAAAAAGGGACAATTGAGAGCAAGTTTCACCTATTGGTGTGAAAATAACTTTGCCAGAATTATTTCTTTTACTTGCTACAATGTGGGAAAAGGTGAAAAGATAGTCACAGTGTTTATTGGCCCGATCTAGCTGTTGCCATTTTGGCACCTTCTCAAACCCTGACCGTTGAATTAAAAACTTATTTCGTTTTTTTCGTAACAAAATCAGTTGGCTTGTACGATGCGGGAGATTTGGTTCAGCCCTCTTTGGTGCCAAATTTGACACCAAACATGGCTTTGTTATTTATTTTTTGACAGAATCTGGAGTATAAAACAGAGTGATTTTTCTATTGAAAATGTCTAGCCATATAAAATGAGCAATAAGTTTAGGTACACTATATTCAATCACTACACCATCCACTATATTTTTTGTAGGCCCACCCCGGGTCCCAAAAAATACAGAAAAATGTTCATAAATTTTAAAATAATATATTATGGGGTCTTGTAAAAAATTAGCTCCAACAAATATCGGTAAGTATTATTTCTAGATTCGTAGGGGCGAAACTGTGCAATTAAACAGTTTCGTCCCTATAAATCAAGAAATAATACTTACCGATATCCGTTGGAGCTGATTTTTTATAGAGCCCCATAAAATATTATTCTAAAATTTATGGATATTTTTTTGGAGCCGGGATGAACCCCACAAAAAATGTAGTAGATGGATGATAATGTATGCAGACCAACTTCTACCACCGTTAGATAGCTTTATGTTAAATAATACTACTATCTTGTATTATATGATCAAATATGAAAATATCTTAAAATAGTAACTGACGCTTTGTAGAGATTACGACTATTCCTTAAAGCAGCCGAGTAGTGCGGACAATTTATTTAAATTGAAAATCATGATACATTCACGGGCATCCCACTAAGATAGAATATAATGCGAAGTTGTATTTTTTCCAAAAAGAGTACTGAAGTATGTATGGATTTAGACACGTGGTTTGAGATATGCATTAGAAAGTTCAAAGCGCAGCCATTTAGATACATCCCCCCATTCAACCCCCATCCCTTTCCCTTATTCAAATGGAGGGTCCCGATTTGGTCCAAGTGACCAAGAAAAACAAATTTAATTTTAGGATTTTGAAAACATGGTTTTTAACTTTTTATTATATACATCGTGCAAGAAAGCATGCGCAGCGCATGGAGTACTTCTTACCGTATGGATACGTAGAAAAATGCAAAACCTTTTATTTGTTCGTTCTTTCTTTATTTCCTTTCTTCTCTCGAAGAGAATTTATGATTTGAGAAACGTGTGCGATATTGATTGTCAAAGTCATAATTTAAGAAATTTCTTGACGAAATTAGTGTCAACTGGCCAAAATTATCAACGAAAGACAACGAAAGAAAACAAAAGGGAGTCTCGTAGTACCATTTTAACAACCACCAAAATTGATCTATGTCTAACTGCCAATAAACAAAATTTGCTGCCAAAAAAATTATTCTAAGGTGAGCGTAATTCAAAGGTCTGGCTCTCTAGGATTGTACCGAAATTGAAATTGAAATCAAATTCACATGGCAAAAATTGTTATTTTTGAATTTTTGACCTGTAACATGTCAAAATGACTGTGTGTGAACTTGCTTACATGTTTTTTTTTTTCAACCAAAAAAGGCAAAAAAAATTATAGCAAATTTGGACTAGATTGATCTTAGTCTCTGCTGACCAACGAAAAGCTTTTATAGCCCCTGTGCAAGTGGGCTTTTGGGAGAAGTTTTTGGGTGTTGAGCAGGTGCCACGTGCCGATTATCTGTTGGCGATTCAAACTATCCAAATGTGATTTGAACGGTTCAAATGTATTCTCTCTTCCCTTACCCCACCAATCTCTCTCCTCTCTTTTTTGTTTTCTCTAAAGTCCGGCCCGCCCAAAATTTCTTGGGCTTTTGACCCATTTTATTGCTTTTAGTGAGTTGGGTTTTACACTAAAATGCTTTTTACACTATACCCGTGCAAATTTTATTTTATTTTGCTCGGGCTACCCGTGCAATATGTTGAAAATAGAAAGTGGTCAACGATTCAACAACTGAAATTTGACCGGTGTCTAAGGCCCCTTTCTCTTGAACTTAACTTAAATTTAAAAATTTTGTTTTTATTTAAATTTTTTTGCATGTGTTAGTTTTGCGTCAAACTTCATTTTCGTGCTAAAAAGTGATTATTTTTTCAAATATTTGGATAAAAGTAACAAAATAAATTACTTTTATGATTCCTCTCTTCAAGACGAATTAATAACCCACAAAAGTTTAGCACAAAACTAACAAATGCAAAAAAAAATTCAAATAAGGACAAAATTCTCATATTTAAGTTAAGTTTAAATTAAGTTCAAGAGAACAGGGCCTAAGACCAAATCCAAAAAGTTGATGATAGTATTAGCTAATTAGTGAATAGGGAGGGGAAAATCTTTTTCATGGCTGAATAGTTGTTTATGGCGTTAATCGCCGCGGTCGTTCAAAAGTATAAGGTCCGGATGTTAGTTTTGCGGTCGTATAAATGCGTACGGTCTGAATTTTAATAAAACTTCTTTGGAGAGCTGTGAATAAGTTTCTCTCAGGGAGATGGCTACGAATCTATTTTGTGCCCATCAATTCAGATGAGTTTGTCATCCAGTTACACGCATGCATTGTAAACAAGTCTAATAGCACTTACAATACAGAATTCATTGCAAATATTTTGGACAAAGCCAAATTAATCATCTAACTTATACAAAACGAGAAAAGTACAAGGCGATTGAAATTTCATTACAAGTGATGCATTGTCTGACGCACATTCTACTGAAATTCTATATTCCTTAGCAATCACAACAAGAGATAAAGTGCTAGCCAATAAAAAATACAATAAATTCTCAGACGAATCCCAACTAAATATGAACGCGTGTTGGTTCATTCCCGCAGTATTGGTGTTTAGATTTGATTGATATATTCTCATTAAGATAAAAAACACAGATTGCGCGATTGTAGGAATTAGGGTAGGAAACCTTACCTGGCTTAAAACAAGTCCTTGGTTTTCAACCGTTGAATAAACAAATATATTCTCCGAAAGAAAAATGAGAGGGGCTGGCGGCGGCCGACTCGGGAAGTAACCTTTCCCTTACCCCAATGACGAACCAGAATTTTATCTTGATAGTAGCGAAATATATACTAAAAAAATTTAGTTGTGACAAAACTATATAAGTTGGGCATAATATTTTTTTACATATAATAATTGTATTTTCTAAAATTCTTATTGTGGCGGTCGCCGTTACTAGACCCCACATAATCCCATCCTTGCTTCCTCCCGGTGCATTCTCGTTATTTGGTCAGTTTACTCGCACTTCAACGGCTCGAATGATTTTAGAACAATCGATAGAACAAATCTTCCATGATTTCCGAAAGAAGGAATTCCGCTGGTAGAAATTAAAAAGTCTCGTTTGGAAAAATAAATCTCGTTCATGCTCCTACTTAACCAATTCTTCTGAATTTACTCTCACAAAAGGTATTACCCTTACATGGGTATTAGTCGGGTTTTTTTTTTTCCATCTTAAGAAGCCATGACATGGGTTTTAGTCTAAAGTGGCAAAAAAAATGAGAATTCCTTATTTACCGGTGCATGTGTTCATTTAACCTAGACCTGTTTTCTGAATGCAAGTTGAACAAAAGTCATGCCAACCGCCACTAGCTTTTCCCTTTCCTAGTGTATTTTAGTGATTGATTTGTTGAAGATTCTACGGCCAATTTTGTCCCTTCTCATCAAATCCTCAACAGAGCGATCAGCAGATTATATTTGTTTTATTCATTTTGTGAAATCCTTAATTGGTTTATAGAGTAATCCTTAATTGGTTTAGGCTACGTTCAGTTGGCAGGAAAGTACAGGAAAGGATGGGAAAATCAATTTTCCCATAACTTTCCTAGTGTTCAGTTGGCAGGAAAATTTTAGGACTTACCAATTAGTTTTCCTACAGGAATTACTTTCCTGTAAAAGTGATCCTGCAAAAAACACAGGATTTTGCATCGCGGGAAAAGGAAAATGAGTGAACACTCACAAAATTTTCCCGAAAGTTTCTTTTTGCTGACAAATGAACAACTAAACCTTAATTTTTCTTGCAAAATTCTTTTGTCAAATGAACACTCACAGGAAAATAATTTTCTTTTTCTTTTACTTCACCTCACTTCACTTTTTCTGGGAATTAATTTCCCACACAACTTTCTCGACAACTGAACGGAGCCTTATAGAGTGATCTGCAGATTATTTTTGTTTTATTTTGAGATGATAGGAGCTGATGAACAACTCTAAAGTTGAATCAATAAGTTCAAGGAGAGAGAAATGTTCGAGAAATTCTGCTCTATCTATTTATTTTCACTTATTATTCCCAAAACTTCTTTCTAAACCTGAACCGAGGTTTATTCATGGTTCTCTTAATTCGTTCTCTTTTTTTTAGTAGGAATTCTTCGGTATAATCAAGGCACGGGATAAATCATAGTATTTGAACATCGACCTTTGATCAGCTTTTGGCCACAAGTTCAGTGTCATAAGTATCGGCTGTTTTAAACCTAATTTTGATTGTGTCTTTATGATTATTCTATTGGAGCCACTGGAGAGGGACCCGGGGACCCTGTCGAGCGGGTGTTAAGCGACCAATCCGGTTATTCATCTCAGAATTAGTGGCTCGGATCGAAACATCTTTTTCCTTTTTTTGTTCTTTTTTTTTTTTAAATCCGTTCGATACATTTGCATCCGGGCGGTACATTTGCATCCAGGCCGTCCAAAACTTTGAACGGCCAAGATGCGCTCGGCACCCCTGCTTTGAAGGGTCTCCCGGTCCACTGAGGAGTTTATATTTAGTCAAAGTACATGATCGGGCAAACTGGCCTAAATATCTGTCCATATGTTTATATTTCCCAAATTTTTTAGCAGCAGGACTACGGTCACCGCATAGATTTCGCGGTGACCGTTCACCGCATGTCAACTAGGGCTCATTTCGGGCTCCAAAAAAATACGGAAAAATATTTATAAATTTTAAAATAATATTTTATGGGATCCTTTAAAAAATCAACTCCAACGGATATCGGTAGATATGTTTTTTGAATTTATAGGGACAAAACTGCAAAATTAAACAGTTTCGTTCCTATAAATTCTGAAAAACATATCTACCGATATCCGATAGAGCTGATTTTTTACGGGATTTCATGAAATATTATTTTAAAATTTATAAATATTTTTTCATATTTTTTTAGGACCAAAGTGAGCCCCAATAAATTTACAGTGGACGATGACCGCATTTTGATGCGGTGACTCTAACCTTTCCGTTTTTTCCTAGCTAGGCACTATCTAATAAATATGCAGTGAAAAGTCAAAAAGTTGGGACCACACCAAGGAGGCGCAGACAGACAACCTTCACTAGGTAGAATCGGAAAACATTAGACATTAAAATATACCACATTAAACTTGTGGACCTAATATTTCCACAATTGCTTTTTAATTTTGAGTAACTTTTCTCGAGTGCGACAAAAAAAAAAAGTGCCGAGATATTAATAATAGATGATTAAATAATTAAATAAATGTGCCGCTTTTTATGCACACGCCTAGTTACTTCCTCCACGCCCTTATCCAACTTTGGTCCTGCCACGTCACCTGCCAATTTTTACACAACCTTTATTAGGGTTCCGTTTCGCTAAAAAAAGATAAGTACAAGAAAAAAAATAGTATTTATTTTTTTAATTAAAAGTGATATATTATTAGAGAATGATCAGTCTCGTAAAATAAAAAATAAGTACTTAAAAAAAAGAACCCTAGCAAAACAGGGTTCTGTAAAAAAAATCAACATTTTAGCTCATTGTCTCTTTGACTTTAAAGTTTAAAAATAAAAATTGTACAAAAATTGGGGATCTATACTTGCCCACTTCACATTTTTATATTGTGATGAAAATTTAGAGAGAGGAAAAGGACTGGAAGGTCCTTGAAAGTAGAGTTATAGACTGATCTTTTCATATTATACTATAGGAACATGATGTTTGCATTATGCACTTTTGCAACCTATGTATAATTATTTTACCTATTTTTGCTAATTAAAAGTACTACTAAAGTAAGGAGCGTGGAGTAATAGTCCTTTCATGAAATTGATCATAGAGATTGTAGACCCGCAATGGGAATCAAAGAGTCATAGATTTCACCATTCCACCAAGAGCTAGTGAATTACAACTGGATCGCGCGATTCCAACTTTGAAACATTTGATAGCAACAAATTAGCTTTCGATAGAGTAAGCCATGAATTAACCACTAGGCTATCACTCTTTGTGGTAAGTTTTAATTTGTTAACAATCACCATTAGAACACCAGTTAACAAAAATCTTCTCTTTCCACCATCTAAATTACAGTACTATTCATCTTGCCATTTGGTCATGCCAAAGAAAATAGTAACGAAAATCAAAGCATAAAGATAAAGCTTTCCAACTTTTATTATTACAACATAAAACACCATAATAATTTTTGAAGGGTTGGCTTATGGGTGAAGGCAAAAGGCCTATAATTAACTTAGGATTTGCTCAGGTTCATCTCCTCTCGTCAATAATTCTTAAGACCACCTCTAATTCTCACTTCATCCCAATATGTAAGGGTGTGAAAAATTGTAAGAACAAATTTGAGGTGCACGCAAGTGCTCAAGACACCTTCCATTATTTATAGAGAAACATTAAATACTCCGTACCACAATAGCACAGTAACAAGGAAAGTGTAAAAGGGTCTTAAGGAGTACAATAAAAGGATTTTGCAACCTGAAGTAAATGAAAGTTCTAAAATATTACTGATAAATCATCGAATTTAATATGTAAGAGGTCTTTCACATATAGAAGAACATTTACGCCATGTTAATTGCATTGTTAAGGTGTTGGGGCTGGTTTAGGAAATTAATTAGGTTACGAAATGCGTAAATGCTTGTCAAAACCTTAATGCAGAGTTTTTTATGTTTCATTTTTTGATCCGAATGCAGAGAATATGTGTGTGTGTGTGTGTTTATTCGTCTAGTTACAATGCATGTGTGGGCGGCGTCTCTTTAGAAGCTCCCTAGTGTTCACATTTCAAGACGGCAATGTGCTTTCGTTGTTTGCTGACGCGTAGTTACGCATCAGCCGTTCAAACGATGTCGGTTCAAAACCCCAAGAAATCAATTTTTTAAAATATTTTAAAAATTCTAGAGCCAAGTATCAATGTTTTACTTAAAATTTTAGTGCTATTATGGGGAGTTTTGAATAAATAAGCCCTTATTTTTTTGTCCAAAATTTTAATTCTTTTCTCATTTTTTTAGTTTCGATTCAAAAAATTTATAAATCATTAGTTCGTTTTGATGAAAGAAACCAAAAAAGCAATAAGACTGTGATCAAAACTCAATTTTTTTTGAAATATAAGAAATCGAAAAATCTGACACTAATAATTTTCCCTTTTTTAAGAGAATATATACTCCCTGTTATTATATTCACAATTGTTAAATAATCGAGAAAAAAACACGACGGTCAGCTTGACACGGGTACCGAGGTGTGGGGCCCAATAAAGTTTCAAAATTAGATAAACAAACTAGGATATTTGAGGAAATCATTGTGGCACACAATATACGGTGGAAAAGCTATTTGAGGCTAAAGCCCAGTTCGGTTAAGTGAAATTTATACTTATTTTTTTTAAAAAAATATTTATTTTTAAATTAAATATAATATATTGTAAAAGAATGATTTGTTTCGTAAAATAAAAAATAAGAATCTTAATAGGATTGGGCCTAATATTTTTCTTTTTTTAACAGAGAATACTCCGTGTTATATTTATTAGAATTGTTATAAATAAACGAGAAAAAAACACGACGGTCAGCTCGACACGGGTGCCGACGAGGTGGGGCCCGCTACAGCGCCAGCTCACCACCATGTGTGTCCAAGAGAGATAACGTAAGCAGTGACAGAATCACCCAAATGTGGGGTACCGACACGCACACACCTCACTTGCAGCACCTACACGTGTCCGGTCTCCTCCGCCAGGCCCACGGCCCGAACCAACCCTATCCCCCACGTGTTTTCTAGAAACCACCGGCTCATATCCCCTTACGTGTCCCCTCTCTCTCTCCCCTCCCCTATATATTCCCCCCTCTCCCTTGAGACCCAAGTTTCAATTCCTTTTTCCAAACCCCCCCCTTCATCTTCTCACACACAGATAGAGAGAGAGTTTTCAAGCGGTGAGAGAGAGAGAGAATGTCGTCGGAGTTGCAATTGCCCCCGGGTTTCAGGTTCCACCCGACGGACGACGAGCTAGTCACGCACTACCTCTGCCGGAAATGCGCGTCGCAGCCAATTGCCGTCCCCATCATTACTGAGATTGATCTCTACAAGTATGACCCTTGGGACCTTCCGGGTAATTTTTCTCTCTCCCTCCCTTCCATTTCGTTTGTTTTATTACTTGTAATTTCATTTTGAGTTGGTTTGGAAATTTTGCTGACAAAGTTTCCAATTTTACCCTTTCGATTTTATTTGTGGGTTAGTTGTCGGAATTTGTACTTTTGACTTTGACCTATCGAATGGTTAGAATTTTTTAAACAAATAAACAAAATGTGACGAAGGGAATCCCGAAGTTTTAATTCATTGCTGTGAAATTTGAACTTAAAAATAAATGTTAAAATTTATTTGGTAAATAAAGAATATTAATTGAGTCTATAAATCAGTTTGTAAGATTTTAAAAAAACTAATGCACCGAAATATATACTTTTAGATCTGGAAATTGCACGATTTTTCATAGTGGACCAAAATTCATGAGGAAGAACATCTATTTTGATTGTTTTAATTTGGATTTTCTGATTTTCGTTTTTGGGCTAACGAATTTATTTTTTTTGTGAATTTACAGGTTTGGCCATGTACGGGGAGAAGGAGTGGTACTTCTTTTCACCTAGGGACAGGAAATACCCCAACGGTTCAAGGCCGAACCGTGCAGCGGGTAGGGGGTATTGGAAGGCGACCGGGGCGGACAAGCCCATCGGGACTCCGAAGCCCGTCGGGATTAAGAAGGCCCTGGTGTTTTACGCCGGAAAAGCACCGAAGGGAGAGAAAACCAATTGGATCATGCACGAGTATAGACTGGCAGATGTGGACCGATCAGCCCGTAAGAAGAGCAACAATTTGAGGGTAAAAAACCAAATTTCACGAAATTTTTATTTTTGAAGGTTAAAAATGTACCAATTCGTGGGGATAATAATGGGGGTGTACTGGGAAATTTATTGGCCGCCCCAACTTGTTTGTCCAGATAAGAGATAAAAACACTTTCGTACACAATTTCAAAAATGACAACTCATGTAAGTTTGTTGGGATATTTATCATGCAAATCCTTTTGTGACCAAAATACCATTGTATATTCTCATGAAAGGAATAATACTGGGGGGGCAAATTAGACATGTTTGTTTAGGTTTAATTTATTATATGGGCATGTGTGGTACATCATACTCAATAGACTAATCACATTATCGATGATGATCGAATCGCTTAATTCACTTGGACGTCGACCGTTTAGTCATTTATTGTTTCCGATCGAACCGGTAGCCCCTACATAAAAAGATTTAAGCTATACGAGGTGACGAAGAAGATGGGCCTGATTAAGATGGGCCTGATTGATTAAAAGTTATCGGTGGCCTTTATTTTTTTTCGTGGGGATCTGGCGGGACACGTGTCCACGAAAGATTGCTCGAAATGAATAAATTTCTCTTATTGGACTTTCCAGTTTATGGAAATTATTCCTTCTTATCTCTAATATATAAATGAGGTTGGACCAAACAGAGAAATTACGGTAAATACAGCGGTGCGTGATAATGACCCTGTGGTCGTAATTGATTACGTAATCTGTCAAATTTATTAGTACGATCTAACGGTTGTCATTCGACGAATAGTTTTATTAACTGATGGACGGTTGTGATCTTGCAGCTTGATGATTGGGTCTTGTGCCGCATATACAACAAGAAAGGCAGCATCGAGAAGCAGAACGCCGCCGCCGCCGTCGGCCAGGGCCTGACGGGCTCACCCGAAGCGTTCGAGCAGAAGCCGGTGATCCAGCCCCACGGCGGCAGCGCGCTCCCGCCGACGCCGCCGTCCGCGGCGGGGGGGATGTTCAACGAGCTGGCGTACCTGGACACGTCAGACTCGGTGCCGAGGCTGCACACGGACTCGAGCTGCTCGGAGCACGTGCTGTCACCGGAGTTCGCGTGCGAGCGGGAGGTCCAGAGCGAGCCGACGAAGATGATCGAGTGGGAGGGAGCCGCCCTCGATTACCCCTTCAATTACGTCGATGCCACCATGGACAGTACCTTCACCTCGCCGTTGCAGGATATGTTCATGTACCTCCAAAAGCCGTTTTGATCATGTTGGGCCCCTTTCTGATTCGGGTTGATAGTGCACTATACACCTACCTATAGTGGAGGGCTCACTAAAGGGTGCCCAGGTTCGTGAAATTCGTGGGGTCGGATTTTGAAGCATCTAGGGACCGACGACACATTGTTAAGTCGGTGCGTCGCGTTATTGGATATGCCTGCCGCTCGCGTCACCGGAGATCTGGAAGGGGGTCTGTGAGGGTGCACGTGCGAGGGGCGCTTAGATGGATAGGATATGAAATTGTGGTTCCGGTGATGGAAAGTATTAGTACCATATAGATAGATTTCTCTGCCTATGTTGATATACAACGTAGGACGCTAATTAATGTACAGAGTTTTTAGTTTTTCGTTGGTCTATACATGATATTTTGGGACGGGTTACCTGAAATTTCAATAGTGTTTGTTGGCAGTAACAATGTATATATAGTAATGTATTTCGGTGGTTTTTCATATTAGTAGGTTCGTTATGCGATTTGGGGTTTTGAATTGGTGCCGAATAATTATGATCAAGGATCAAGATGAAATTAAATTTGCCGAATAATTATGATCAAGGGGCAACGCGAAATTAAATTTGCGAATTGTTCATTCATTTAAAAAGTGAGGTTAACGTTATTCCACCTATGGCACGCATTGAGTTTTTTTACATTAAGTATTTAATTGAACAACACTTAAGGTACCTAAAATAGTAAAGCTTTTTAAAATTGAGCGCGGATTAATTCATCGAAGTAGGTCTCCATATGAGAGATCGGATAATATTTCTTCACTTTTTAAGTAAATATATTTCTTCACGTTTTAAGTAAATAAATACCGACAAAAATGGTAAATAAATAAAATTGTGCTACAAAATCATGAATTTTACAATTTCTATATTTGCTAATCATCAAGTATACTGAACAAAACTTACAATTAGGAGTGACTAACGGGGTAGATTGGAGCTGGTATTGACCATCTTGTCCCAACACCCAAATCTTATATAGGCCTTCGTGCCTGCAAAGGGGATGAGAAAACCCAACCCCACACCGAAAATTTTCATCAGAAAAAAGAATTAAAAAGTCTCACATTTTTTTCTCTTAAAGTATAATATATATATATATTTTGGTGGGGGGGAGGGGTTAAGTACCAAAGTGAGGGACAGAATAGTCAAAGTACAGTATAATTTTGCTCATGAATTAGTTAATTTATCAATTTACTAATGCTATTCCGTACCTACGGCACTACATAACTGGAAAGTGGGAGGATGTACTATAGCCTTTGAATCAAATGAATCTAAACCGTTCTAACAACTTGTCCACACACTTTTCTATTTTATAATAGAAATATTCATCTGGATTTTTTTTATTTGTGTGGATAATTAACCATTTTATTAGAAACCAGAAGAAAAGATCCTCAAGAGATACAAAGAATCAAGGGTATGAGCCCATGCAAGGACATACCACAACCGAAAGAACTAAAGCATATTCAATAGAAACAACTAGAGAGATATGGCAGAGCTGAGAGGATAATGATGGAGACTTGACTGTACATACATATATTCACATCTTCTTAAAGATAAATGGGCTCTTCACTAAAGCAAACAACACTAACTTTCTTATTGGGCCTGAACTGGGCTTGTCCGGATTACGTCGGTTTCCAGCCCGATAAAGCTGCCGGGATACAATAGAATACTATGAGCCCGGCCCATTATCACAACCGCATTTGGGCCCATTATCTTCATCACACAGAAGAAATCACCTCCTCCCTCCCATATTCGTGTTCGGCATCTCGGTGTCGGCAGATTAAAAACTTTATTGTCACGTGGTTCGAAGTCTTTGACACTGGATGGCCCAGTGGGCCGGTAACATGGACCCACCCTCGGTCCTGTAATCTTTCAAAATGGTCTCTGTTGTCGCTCTCAATCATCGATTTACGTCTACGCTCTCAAACCTCGCACTCGCGAATTTTAATTGTTCGGGTGGTTTATGAAAAACGTTTCCATGCTCCCGCACATGCCCATGCATTATGTGAATTATTAGGGACCAGTCCTATCAATTAAATTATTTTCAATTCTATCAGTTTTCGTCCTTTTCTTTTCTGGGTTCCTGTCCCTTGTCTGGCATTCTATTTTTGTGGTGCTACGTCCACCGCACGGTCTCATTGTTCTCTTTCACCGCTCTCTCAATCTTATCGTCCGTCTTGGCAATCAATAATCTGGATTTGAAGAATTTTTTAAAAATTCGGATCGTTCAAAACATTTTTAACGATGGAATTGAGAACGCTAGAGGAAGGGTAAAAAGTGACTGATGGATGTAAACTTTTCATTTTGTTTAAGGTGCTTCATGGGTTTTTCATCGTTTTCTATTTGATATGAGATGTTCAAGAGTTATCTATCCCTGTCACTGGTGGGTTGAACTACCACGCCAAGGGACCCAATTCCACACATGACACATCAATATCATCAAATCTAGCCCTATGTTTAGTCGGAATCTTAAGAATGAGATGTGCACTAGGAATTGAGATGTGAAATCTCCATGGCAATAAAAAAATGTGATAGACATACTATCTTTTGATTCCTTAATCAAATGACCTACGCCTTTCAAATAAAAAAAATATATCAAATGACCTACCAAACTCAATAAAAGACGTACTAGTAATTGTTAATGAATTACACATTTAGGTAGCTTGTCTAAAGTAGTACTGTAGTAGCATTTTAGAGTGTGTTACATAAAGTCTGGGAAATGCCATGGAGCACATGCTGAGGTGGTACCCACATCCATGTACAAGGTTGAACCCTTTTCCCAGGGCATTTTAACAGCTACCACTTACCAGTACGTGCTTATTTTCTTTTCTTTTTACTGGACATAGATTGAAAAAGTTGAAATTGTAAAAGCCAAATTGAAATAATAGATAAAGGGCCAAAGTGAGAAATCAGAAACTATATTTCCATTCCTTTTTACCCAAGTATTTTTTTTTCCAATATTGTATAACATCAACAAGGAATTAGCGAGATGTTAGTATGTTAGTTCACAGGAATTTCATAAGCTGTCCAAAGCGCTAAACTCCAAATTGTCCTCACGGGACTCGAACCATGCCTCCAATAAGGGAGGCGTACCAACTGAGCTAAGAGCTCATAGGTTTGGTTATGGGAAAATCTGGTCAAAGGCAACTACCAATGGGGCTGATAAACGGATGGAGCAAGCCAATTAGCTGATTGATCAAATTTTATTTGATAACTTAACGGGCTAAAAAAATTATGATCATAAATTAGCTTGTTCATTAAGGGAGCTAATTTCAAACGAGCTTTACTAAGCCGAACACGAGCCATTCCTGAGCAGCTTGAAATTGTTAAACGTCACAAAGCGAAACAATTTGAGAAATAAATTGTTTAAATTTGGTTTAAAAACTTAAAGAGCTTTAAAAATTCATTCAAGCTTGGTTTATGGAACACAATCGATCTTGAATGATCATTTATTGATCTAAAACAAGCTCAAATTCAAGTAGCTTGGTTCTTCACTAGCCCTACCCATTTTTTCAATGATATTGCTTTGTTCGGTTCCCTTCTTAGTTTTAATTTTAATTTTATTTCCAATCATTACTCTAATTATTTTTTCAATCATTACCCTATTTTTTTAATTATTACTTTCTCATCTCTCTCTATCTCTCTCCAATCATTACCCCTATTTTCAATCATTACTCTATTTCTCTCTCCACCCACTACCAAAACTAAACTAAACTAAACTCCCAACCAAACACTACCCTTAACATCCATTGTGTACCGGCACGCGTACGTAACGGCCATAAGCTTCATATGGGGTTAGTAATGGTGAATGAAAACTTAGAGGGCCGAAGTATGAATCGGCTCATAACTAGGGCCAAATCGCAATTTACGACGAAACATCAAAACGAAAAGAAATCAATGGAGAGAGACAGAGAGAGAGAGAGAGAGAGTGTTCGCACAGAGGGGATGAAACGAAAAGACTCATAAGACTCTTTTTCTCTCACTAATCCTCCCTTTTCTCCCTCACATTGACGTAATTTTCATCTCCTTGCTGTTATTGAATTGCCGAGGTACTTTTCATTTTTTAAATATCAGTTTTATATACTTTTCGTTTGAATAATCTTTTGATGGGCAGTCCGAAAATGACAGCTCTCCTTGCCCAGGATCTGATTTCCGTACGTTAGTTACACTACTAAATCTCATCATTTATCTTCAATTAAACATTCTGGCCTCTAAACGCACATTTTTATATAGTAATCACGTTCAATGAAGATCTGGGTATAATTTGATTGTGATGTTTCTGCCAATTTCATGTGACACAGAGTGTTTGATTAATTTGAATTGTAAATTGGGTAGAGTTGGTTCTGGAGCATTGATGCCAATTTGCTATAGTTGCTGAGCAGCTGAGGTGGTGTATTCTTCATGTACATATCTATCAGAATATTTGGTTCTATCGAGACGAATTCATCGGCGTGTTTGGTTCCGGTCGGTGGAGAGGGAAGTTGGTTTAGTCTCAAAGGAGGTAGAGGGACACCTCCAGGATATGGAAGATGCCTTTTCTCAACTAAGGTAATTTTTGTTTGTTAGATTTGGCCGCATATTGCATATTGTCACTCTCTCTCAGTGAAAAAAGTGATTTATTTTTGTCTAATATGATTTTGGGTATTTTGTGGATTTGGTGATCTCCAGCCCTTTTTACTTATTATTTAAGTAGTTTGAGTAGAAGTTTCGTTTGGTATGAAGAACCCCAATGCGCCCTCCCCAGATTTAGTACAAATTTAAGGATATATTCAATGATGGCAGAGTGGTATTTGTGAAAGTCATGAAGAGGCCTTGAAAATTTTGAGTTAGTCATGAAGAAGGCGAGATTTGAGTTTGAGTAAACAAGAGGCGAGGGATTTTTAAACCAAATTTAAGAGTATTCACGAAGAGGCCTTGAAAATTTTGAGTGAAGGAAATAGTCACAAAGAAGACGAGATTTGAGTTCGAGTAAATGAAAGGCAAGGGATTTTTAACCCAGATTTAAGATTAGTCACGAAGAAGCCTTGAAAGTTTCGAGTGAAGGAAGTAGTCAAGAAGAAGCCTAGATTTGAGTTTGAGTAAACGGCGAGGGATTTTTAATTCAAAATTTAGATTAGTCAAGAACTGAGTAGGGGTTGGAAATGCTCTTAATTAGGATTGCTGGCGTGTAATTATTTTGGTCTGGTCATAATCACACTGTGTTTCTATGGTATGTTGATATGTGTGCGTATTTAAGAATTTGGTAATGCAAAACACTATAATCTGAAATATCGTCATAAAACAATGTTGTGTTATTATTCTAACAATCCTTTTGGTCTTTATATAGGAATGGAATGGTCACCCTATATAATTGGTTGAAAATGTAACTGCACAGTAGGAGAAACAGAAGCACCAAAGTGGATTCTTGGCGTCCATGATGAAGTCTCCTTCTCCGGGACCGAGGGAGTCTGTATCCTCACATACACAGCCTAGGTTCGTACGGCTCTCTTAGCTTGATCATTGAAAAGCATGTTTTGTCATGCTGTGTGGACAAACGTTTAAGTTATGAAATACCTACTTGTAGCACTTGATTAAAAAAATCAAGTCATACAACACTTGCCCAAAGGTGGAAAAGGGACATAAAAATACATATATGTGGAGATTAAATCAGAACAGGTAAGGGAAACGAGACGTTTTGTCTGATAGGCACTAATTTCCCATAATCATTGACCAAGGCCCTAAAAGTTAAATAATATATTCCCTTTGGTGGGAAGGGAATCCAGATGGTCTCTAAATAGGAAAGTTTCCATAAAGTTCCATTAAACATTCCCTTCAGTAGGGGAATCCAGGTGGTCTATAGTAGGCACTAAATGCCATAAACTTTTTCCCCTTGAAAATTAATTTCTTGATTATCAAGGTCTGCCAATTACTTCCTCTTCCTGCTGTCCCTGTGGGGCAGACGCCAGTCTTAGGGGCTACGTTAACCGAAAGCTCCAATAGCTAAAACTCCCTTTAGATTGATAGTTTCTTCTTGTTGGTGGTTGTTTTTCACGAGGTCTTGACTGTAGATTCACTGTTTGCAGGGATTCATATGGATCAGCAGAAATGGACGACCCAGAGAAAACAATGGCTACAGTTGCTCATTTTATTGAGCAGCTACACGCTAACCTGTCTTCTCCACATGAAAAGGAACTCATTACAGCACGTGTGCTAGGTATTGCCAGAGCTAGAAAGGAAGCGCGGACCCTCATCGGTTCCCATGTTCAAGCAATGCCTTTGTTCATATCCATTCTCAGGAGTGGCACCCAGGTAGCAAAAGTAAATGTTGCATCAACACTGAGCGTCCTTTGCAAGGATGAAGACTTAAGACTAAAAGTGCTTCTTGGCGGATGCATTCCACCTTTACTAGCACTTTTGAAGTCTGAGAAAAATGAAACTAGGAAGGCAGCTGCAGAAGCAATTTATGAAGTTTCGTCCGGCGGACTTTCCGATGATCACGTGGGTATGAAAATATTCATTACAGAAGGGGTAGTACCGACCTTATGGGAGCAGCTCAATCGTGAAAACAAACAAGACAAACAGGTAGAAGGGTTTGTCACCGGGGCTCTGAGAAATCTTTGTGGGGACAAAGATGGGTATTGGAGAGTGACACTTGAAGCCGGAGGTGTGGATATTATCGTGGGGCTTCTTTCGTCGGATAATGTAGCTGTTCAATCAAATGCAGCTTCCCTATTGGCCCGTTTGATGTTGGCGTTGAGTGATAGCATCCCCAAAATTATAGATTCAGGAGCGGTCGAAGCTTTGCTTCGCCTTGTGGAGCGGGAAAATGACATATCTGTCCGTGCCAGTGCTGCGGATGCTTTGGAGGCTCTTTCTTCCCTGTCAACCAAGGCTAAGAAGTCTGTTGTGGATGCAGAAGGTGTGCCGATTCTGATTGGAGCCGTAGTTGCTCCTTCTAAAGAATGTATGCAAGGGGAGGGTGGCCATGCACTTCAGGGGCATGCCACACGAGCTTTAGCTAACATATGTGGTGGGATGTCAGCTCTAATTCTATATCTTGGGCAACTTTCACGGTCCTCACGGTTAGCGGCCCCTGTTGCTGATATTGTTGGAGCTCTTGCCTACTCGCTGATGGTATTTGAGCAAAAAAACACCAGTGTCGAAGAGGAACCTTTTAACACTACACAAATAGAGGAAATCCTAGTAATTCTACTAAAGCCTAGAGACAATAAGCTTGTCCAGGAACGTGTCCTTGAGGCTATGGCCAGTCTTTATGGCAATATCTATCTCTCTAGATGGCTCAACCAATCAGAAGCAAAGAAGGTGCTTGTTGGACTTACAACAATGACTTCTGCTACCGATGTGCAAGAATACCTGATACTCTCTCTAATAAGCTTGTGCTGCGATGAGGTAGGTCTCTGGGATGCCATTGGGAAAAGAGAAGGGATACAGGTACTGATATCACTGCTGGGCTTATCCAGCGAACAACATCAAGAGTACTCTGTTGAATTGATAGGGATACTGACGGACCAAGTGGATGACAGTAAATGGGCTATAACAGCCGCTGGGGGGATTCCTCCACTGGTACAGATATTAGAGATGGGATCGCAAAAGGCAAGGCAGGATGCGGCACGTGTTCTTTGGAATTTGTGCTGTCACAGTGATGATATTCGTGCGTGTGTTGAAAGTGCTGGAGCCGTTTCAGCATTCTTTTGGCTTCTCAAAACTGGTGGACCAAAGGGCCAGGAAGCCTCGGCTGAAGCACTAACAAAACTCATCCAAACAGCTGATTCAGCTACCATTAACCAGTTGCTAGCTTTGCTCTTGGGAGACTCTCCAAGCTCAAAAGCCCCTGTGATTAGGATTTTGGGTCACGTTCTTGCTATGGCACCACAAAGTGATCTTGTTCAAAAGGGTGCGACAGCTAATAAAGGGCTTAGGTCACTTGTCCAGGTTCTCAATTCCTCTAACGAAGAAACCCAGGAGCATGCAGCTTCTGTCCTAGCTGATCTATTCAGCAGTAGACAAGATATTTGTGACAGTCTTGCGACCGATGAAGTGGTGCATCCGTGCATGAAGCTTTTGACCAGCAACACTCAAGTCATTGCAACCCAGTCAGCTAGAGCCTTGGGTGCTTTGTCGCGTCCAAGCAAGACTAATACAAGCAACAGAATGTCCTACATAGCAGAAGGAGGTGTCAAGCATCTCATCAAGTTGGCAAAAACTTCTTCTATTGATGCCACTGAGACTGCATTGGCAGCATTGGC
>BPLS01000215.1:126540-138888 GCA_019656275.1 Rhododendron kiyosumense | reverse complement strand
CAGTTTAATTGCTGAAAGATTTCAAAAAACAATTACAGCATACGGAACAGTGAACAATACATCAATCAGTTAAGAGAACCAAAAAAGGGTTATAGTTGAATTAGTTGAGATCCAAAACACGGGCTAAGGTGCAATATGCGGGCTACGATTATCTGTAAAAAGGGCAAGATAAGAATATTTGGGGATGGTGTAAGGTGCTGAAGGCGTCCCTTGCACAACAGTAAGGATGCACAATATTTGGGGATGCCCTTTTTGCCAAAAGAAAGAAAAAAGAGAAGGAAATAGCAGCACTCTCGTCAGAGAGGGTTTCCCCCTTGCTTTCCATCATTTAGGAGGGCTCAAATTAAGCGTACCTCTCCAATCCCCATACAACTCTTGTTTATTGATATACTTGTTTTTGGAGCAAGTATAAATTTAGTTCTAAGCTGTTATGGCCACACATTATAAGGGCATCTAAGACGATATCATTCTCTCTGTGGCAGGCATGATGCCTGAATATGACAGATGTTTGGGCTATGTGCTCAATTCTTTGAAGTGCGTGCATGAGGATTCTTCAGGTAACAAAGCTTCACAAGCTGTATTAACCAGTTTAAATTTCATTCCAGGCATCATTGGATAGTGGGTCTAATTCTTCCATGGAATTGTATTTTGAATATGCTATTATTATAACATAATCACTAGCAAAGGTAATATAAGCATGTAATTGTGCCATGTTGTACAATCTTTGTTGCTCTTATTAGTCTACAGATCTCTCTTTATCTCTGATCTTGTAGATTAAGAATCACCGTAATTTTGTGGAGAAATTTGTAATTGAGAAGCTGCTAATGTGAAGTTGTTATGTGAAATACCATGTTACGGTGTTGGTGTGTACATGCAAGATTTAATACATGTTTACTTTCATCTTTAACCATAACAGATGATATGGTCGCTGATCCAAGAGTAAATACCTTCCTTGCTAAAGTGAAAGCTGGTGGATACAGTTCGAGCACTGATGGTGTTTTGCATCTTTATCATCTGTCCGGGATTAGTCAAGTGGCAGTAAACTATTTCCCTCATCAAAAGCTGCCTGTTGAGTTTGATGCAACTGGACCTCCTTTATGGTCCTCCTACAACTTTCATGCCCCTTCAACACTCAATGATATACGAGGTAAGGACATTTACTGTCTTTCCTGCATGCAAATTTACGTTCCATTTTTCTTACTGTGAACCTAGAAGCTTTCCTTTTCTGGTGATGGAATTCATTTATTTTTTCTTGTTAGATGCGGTGGTTAAGTACAATGACTTTGTCCGACTTGAAGCAAGTCTCTATGGATGCACTGCTGAGCGCAAAAGCTTAATTCAAGTTGATTCGTAATCCTGTAGCTGCCATGCTCCAATATCTGCTTATGAACTTTTTTTTGCTGGTACCCAAATCAAAACGGAGGCAGCGCCTACTTACTGCTAACCGAGTGATCTTTAGTTATAGAGGAACTAATATAGTTTGAACCATCAGCATATGTGCCTCTCTGTATATATTTTGGGTGCAAATGCAATTGCTGAAATTTCTCATTGAGTTTCTGAAAATGAGGGATCAATGGCCCAATTCACTGCCTCCATAGTCGCAGAATTGCGACACAAGCCTTGGTACTTAATGTTGCTGAAAAAATGATCCCATTGTTCTTGAGCAGACAGTAAACTGGCCTGTTAGGCTTTTTTGGACCGCTCCCAAGCCCCACATCTACTTTGATGATTGGAAGCATTGACTTTTTCGAGATTGTCAAGAAAATTAGCCTTTCCAAAAATCATAGCCTCGCCAAAAATCACATTGATGGGATCTCGTTCGATAAAACTTCGGAATGCATTTGTGTTGAAGAAAGCAATAGTGACACCGGATTGGAATTTATTTTTCTTAGCATTAAATGTTTTCCGAAACAATATCAACTAATATCCGATGAGCTTTGGTATTTTTTACACGACTGATATCTTTACAATCTCTAAAAAGCAGGACCCTCAAGTTACCGGAGAGGATACCATACTAACCCCCACAAATTTTGTCCTGGAATTTAGAGCATGACCACCATAAGTGTCTAAAGTTGGAATCTCATCTGGTCTACAATAGCAAGACTCTAAGAACATAAAACTCCTCGTGTATAAATTTTCTGGAAAACCAAGATTGCTTTAGTGGTTTGGCTCAGTATAGTTTCTTTTGTTTTCAGACGAAGTTTCTCATTGCCATGTTCAGAATTTTCTTTTTAAAATCTCCAATTTTAAGAAAGGAATGTGAAGGTATTTTCATGTTCTGGAATATCATATTCAATTCAGCAACACTTCAAAATATGAGAAAACCATGAGAGCTATATGTATTCCACGAAGTAATTCCCACCTACGAACTCTGCTCCCTCTCACTGCATTCTTGGCCACACAATGAGCCACACAATTCTCACTTTGCCTCACAAAACTGACCTTCATTGCTTCAAATGACTGCCTGCATTTACCAATATCCGAAATAATCACTCCGACCCCTGAGTTCACCTCCTCGTTCTTCTGAATCAAGGAGATAACCTGCTGAGAATCCCCTTCCAGCTGAATCCTCGAGAAGCCAAAACAGACTTTCCCTAGCTGCCATTGCCTCAAGAACCGAAGGATCCACGCCATGCTCTAAGTGAATAGCCCTGGCAGCTCTAAATGAGCCATCCGAGTCCCGAACCAGCGGAACCACCATCCCCAATCCACCAATTTTAGCCCGAGTGTCCAACCCACCGTCAAAGTTTATCTTCACCCAGCCCCGACACGGTTTCTTCCACTTGTTCACCACAACCTCTGGACTAACTTGCGATACACCACTAGTCCTATTGGGCTCCTTATTAGCCTTCAAAAAATCCCTTGCATCTGAAATTGCTAATTGACATGCTGCATCCGGACGCCATTTCTTGTTATTGAAAACTATATCTTTACGACACTTCCAAACCCTCCGGTAATATTACACCCTATTGCCGCCCACATCTCCTTCTGTTCCCCAACCCCTTTCCATCGTTCCACCAAACAGTCCCACCAACTTGCAAAAGAATCTCCACTAAGCAAATTTGAATTTAAACTCAACGGAGATATTCGCCAAACAATTTGCGCAAACGGGCTTTGGGTAAATACTCCAAGATGGAGCACTGATTCCCTCTCTTCATTACACAGCGGGCAAAGCACATCACAATTAACTTTTCATTTCCATAATGAACCCTTTAAACACATACACACACAATACCCAAACTCTCCAATTGCCTAGGTGAGTTGATATGTGGAATTACCCTCTTACCCTCCTCCAAAGCATTACATTTCCATAAAAAGATGTTTAATTTTACTTGGGCAATGTTTGAAACCAATCCGTTCCTCTTACCCACCAATTCTGTTGCACCAAATTATTTTCCCCCACCCAAGCCCTGGCCCCACAAATGGAGTAGCACACCACCACATCCTTGGCGATCGAGATGATCAATAGCCACCTCACCCCGTCTGAGTACAGCTCCGTTGCCGCCAAATCCATATCCAACATCTCCTTGATCTTGTGGAAAACTCCCCCTCGTCGGGGGCCAGATTGTAGGGAAACGTACCCCTCCCAACCATCGTCAATCTGTTCAACACAAAGGTCCCATTTCTTATCTCCTTATCGCCACTTCTTTTGGCATTTCAAATGATCGCTTGTTTTGTTTTACGTGAATTAATTGATGTTTTGATCAGATTAATATAATTTCACACATGCTTTGTGCTGTGTATGCAATATGTATTATGGTGATCTAAAACTATTCGACGGCGGCGACGGATGCTTGGCTCCGGCAGCAACTCGCTCCTAGCTAAAGACGATAGGGCTAATTTTTGTGTTGATAAGTGAAGTTTAAGAGTTTTGGGTAAGATCGGCTCTCGATAAGCCACTACTTTTTGTCATGATTTCAGTAAATATGTTCCGAACTTTCCAAATTTTGTCATCATTTTTGTTCATTGTAGTTTCGTCGAATGATTTTACGTGTGAATTATATTGAAATTTTAGAAGGAAACAATCTAGGAACACTGGGAACTATTAGCTTATCTGGTGATTGAAGACTGATGAGTGATGAGAGAGGGCTTGTCGACCTTGGACCATCGACCAAGCAGTCAGAGACCATGCAGAGGAATCCATGTGACAAAGAGCTTCCCCAATTTCGAGAAGTACATATTACGAGCAATCATCCACTTTCACATGCCAAACTCCAAAATTTCTCCCATTTTTCTTTTATCTTCAGGATGATTTTGGCTTCCCAAGTACCACATGGCTAGTAGCTTCAGCTTCCTTTCCTCTGTACAACTGGTAATCTATACAGTAAGAAAGCCACCGAAAAGAACCCCATGCACCCTTTTCACAAAAATAACACACAGAAAACATGTATATTTGCTGCATGAGTACAATTAGGATGTGTTTGGATCTTGGATTTGTTGTAGGAAAAAAATTGACAATAGCATGCACAAATTTCTAGAGGAACGATAACACGCTGCATGCAAGAGCATGTACAAGTCAATCGGTGTGCCAGCCAGATCTTTGCCACTGAGTGATGTTGAATGTCCAATAAAACAACTGAAGGTCTGGGAAAACAGGATGCATTTCTCAGCATGTTTTACAAGTCCCAAGTAACTGCAAAACAGAGGGGCAGAGATTGCATATCTTACCTAACTCGCTTTAGGGCTGAGATCTTCCATCGGCAGCATTGCTGAATGACAAGCACATGGATACACAGTAGAAATATAAATGTGGAAAATGGTTTCCATTGATTATTTTAAGCATACAGTTGAAACAACTAATCAACAAGAGCCACCAGATATCTGGATTTTTATAGATCAAAATGAAAGTTTGATACAACTAGATATAAGGCGCAGTTCACCAAAATTTCGACTTAATGCCATAAAAGTTTGCTAAACCAACAAGAAGGAAAAGAACAAATACATATACAACCAAGACAGCGAGAGCTGAGGCTGATGAAGCAAACAAGGTCTCAATAAACAAGTTTACCACTCCTGTGAGCACATTTGCCTGCATGAATAGTTGTGAAAGACTATTAGTTTACAATCTTAGCTCCAGAGAGGTAGAAAAATTTCACAAATGCTAAAATAGGGAAATGAGCTGCAAACATGAATCCTAACAAAATACCCATCCAGAATGGCATGGAAGTGGAATTTTTAATTGCAAATATGGTCATATATACTTGCATTGTAGAGCACTACTCTTGTGAACAAAAAAAGAAAAGAAAGAGGAATGTATCTTTCACCAGAAGAAATGAAGCCAGTAGATTCTGGTTGAATGCTTCTTCCAGCACAGAAATCTTGTGTCCAGGTATGTAATCAGACAGCATTAAGATTGCTAAAACCTGCAGAATCGCAAGATATCAGGAGATGAATGCCTATCAATAGTTTAAAACAATAAAGTACACTCCTCAACCATTACAGTACTATCTTTGATTTACATGGAGAACGTTCTTTACAGGTGAAGATAAGTTTCGATATCAAAGATGGCAGGGTAAGAGAAGTTTACGTATGATATCACGTTTATTATAGGTGTCTAATAATTCTTTAAAAAACAGAGATCTTGCTAAATCATCATGCGAAGAAGCAACTTCACCATCCATTTCATGTAGACTACTTCCTAACAATTTAACCAACACCGCAACACTTTCTTAAAGAGGGTGAAAGCTTGTTATGATGTGTGGAAATGCTTATTACAATCTGAATGGGCTCACGTCATGCAAACAATACTGCAAGTTTAGTTTCTCTCCAAACTAAACTTCCAACTTCCTTATAGCCCCATATGGCCATTGTCATGTCTTTGTATTCGCCTGGTTAGAACAGGTTCATTAAAACCATCAAAGCTTTCCCATCAGAAACAAAGATTTAAAAAACCAACATCTTATGAACCTCTGTCAATTGAGTGATTGATGAGTAATTGAATGCCCGAGATTCAAATAATAGAATGCGCATAACACACAAACACCAAGGAAAACACAACAACCCAATGTATATAAAACATGAAAACTAAAGAGTTGATGTGTCGCAAAAGGAAAGCAGACCGAATCAGTCAGATTGAAGTCCAGGTAAGCAAACATAATGCATCATTGAAACTAATAATGCAAGTCAGCATAAGCAAAAACATACTTTTACGTCAACTTTAGCTACACAATACTTTTAAAAGTAGTGGAAACATAATGATACTATATGCTGACTACAAAATAATATCGCATGTAGAAAACCATCAAAGGTATAAGTTATTAAATTAGGATAACCTGAAGATTTTGAGCCAGTACAAAAGTAACATAAGCAACATTGCACTGCAAAAGAATTTTCCATTAGTCTTCAGAAGTTAATGTATTAAAAAGAGCACAAATTATCCCTTTATGTTAATGACAACATTGTTCACAAGAAGTTCAATTTATCTCTTAAGTAGATGAGGCATATACCCAATGTTTCTTACCGTCCTACGTGAAACTCTTTCGACCTTCCTGTCTAGTATCACAGTCAACAACCTGCACCATTCAGAATGAATCAAATGGTAAATCAACAACAAACAGAGCAGATGACACTAAGATGACAAAACAGCACAACAATAAAGACATACCAAAACAGAAGAGAGAGAATCCCAACTCTAACTCTTGCCCAATTATTGGATCTCAACACTTGCTTGGAGTTTCCGAAGAAAAGATAGCTTCCCAATTGGACCCCAACAAGATACATACCCCAATATCCTGAGAAGGAAGAACATGAATTTTTTGGCCATTATCGAGTGTGGGAACAAAAATCAGTAACTTGACACAAGTTCACTCTTCACCGAAATATTTTAGACACTACTTTCTAATTGCACCCGCTTGCCAATTTATTAGACCGGGATAAGGTACTCTAAGAAAAGATTCCATCCCGATAAAATGAGCAATCAACGGATCATCATAATCCTATTGAAAGACCAGACAATCAAATTCGTGAAAAAAAATATTCCAATAATCTGAGCATTCCTCACCAAATATGCTGAAAATTCCTTCCTTGTTTTGGCTAATGATGTCTGTTCCCCTTTCGTTAGAAAGCAAATAGACATTTAAACCATTGATCAAGCAAACTTGGTAGCCTAAAAAATTGAAACCAAACAAGAAACTTAGAAAAAATAAAAGAAAAAAGAAAATATGGTTTCTAACTAATAAAAGTAAGCAAAAGAAAGTATACCTACAACAATCAGTGAACCAAGAATTCCAGAATATTTTGGAGGAATGTTAATTATTGATGATAGGATTGATACAGCAGCAAGTGTGAAAAAGAAGTTCCAGTGCACCCCATATTCGCCCACGTGGACCTACATAGAGTCATAGACAAAAATGACATGTTTAACCTAAAATAGAGTAACACATACCAAGCAACGGTGACATGATCTTCAGGCATGTATGTCCCTTATTACTCTTATCAATTAAAATATGAAGCTATTACCCTACCAACAGAAATATGAAACTACTTAATAAATTTGCGTCATGCTGCATAAAATGGACAATCCAGTACAAATTATTTGATATGCCAAAGGTCTGGTGTCACATTTGTAATGGTGCAAATAATTCAAGATGGTGAGACGCAAAGGCTGCTTTATTTACCTAGGAAATTACTTAATTTATCCAAGGGAAAGCCCAAATTTGAGCAAGGGCAATGTTTGCCAATACACAAATAGGAATCGGTGATTTAATAGACCACCAGCAGCCCAAATAGCACACTACTAAAATCAGCTTTTCACCAACAGATGAACTTCATTGCCAATTGTTTGTTTACACACAACAATTCTAATATAGTATATGATTGATGACTATAGACAACCCAAGAATAATTTTACCTGATAGTCTACACCTGCTGTGGAAAGAAGTCGAGCAATCCCTAGAACAACAAGCGGACTACTAGATTGAAGTGCATTTTTCCATTTCCTGCAAGAACCTCACAATGATAAAGGAAAAAAAAACAATCACAGGACGTGAAGCTCAAGTACAGTGTGTTAGTAAAAACATTAGTTCGGACATTGTCACCTCACATGTTAAGCATTTCCTAGCCAACTAATAAGTAATAGATAAATACAAAATAAGAACAAGACTTCTTTTCACAATTGTTTCGAGATAACTAGATATCAAGTTAAACTATGGATGCCAAAAGGAGAGATGACATCTTGAGCAATAACCACACCTCGTATGCAATGCAGTAATTTGCATTACTTGTCTAATTGAAATGGTTTAACGAAGTTGTTTATTTAGATGCCTTGCTATATTTTATTGGCATGTTACTTGGTTGAGTACACTCTTGGTTTGTGAAACTTTTGTGCATATCAAAAATTACTTTTCTAGAACAAAACTTAGATGAATTGAATTCCCTAACCTATATTTCAACGTTTACATTTACATGCATACAACTAACCAAGGTCTATGAATTATATGCCAGCAGTGTCAACGTTCTAATGCATAAATTCTTCTTACAAAAGATTATGTTTTCTCCTCTAATTTTCCAAGTGAAGAAAAGACAATAACTTGAATAGAAATGTAAGATAGTAAATAAATGACTTACAACATTGGGAAGCCTCGAGCTTGTCGTGAAACTAATGAATTTGCTAACACAAATGAGCCAACTCCTAGATCCATCTGGCGCAGTCAGGACAAAAAAGTTATTTCATTGGTCCAGTTTTCAAAGTCCATCCATCACAAGCACATAAAACAAGTACCAACAAGTTTTCCATAACTACCAAGAACACTAGACTACTCTTTTATTAGTACAAGGAGACGAAGGGCTAACAAAACAGATGAATCATATGTGGTCAAGTAAAAATACTAAAAAATCTAACAATTCTAAGAAAAACAGTCATTACCAGTATATGAGAAAGGTCAAACAAAAGCTTTAGGATCTCAACAGTAAATGACTAAAGACATGGAGTACATTCACCAGTATCCAACATGTAGATCAAGGCACGGAAAGTTTACAAGAGTAATTTTCCTGTAGGAGGATAAAAAAAAAGGGATCACCACAATCAAGTAGAGATCCTTTACGATGGAAAAAGAAGAAAGTCAAAGGGCATATTCAAAACAAATGGGGTTTGAAGGGCTGCTGTGGATATGTTAACTATGATTAGAGAGATTTCTTTTGCTAGAGAAAGTTCTTGAGCAATATACGTGCAAGGTAAATACCTTAGTGGTAATGTAATGTCACAAATCCATGAGCCACAGCAAAGCAGACAATATAGCTGTTGTTTGGGCCACTCCTCGAGACTACATCATTAAGGCAGCTAGCTGGGGTGGTGGAACCACTGACCCCTTGATGATGTGTTATCCTATGTAGCAAGTGTATAAAAATCTAATCGTAACCTGGTTATAGTTTTGGCCATCTGGGAGTTATGTGGGCTTTATATACCTTACAGGATGTTCTACAACCATGAGCCTCGGTAAAGTGCCTAATTTTGCAATTGTTCAGGATAAGAGAGTTACAAAGATTACCAAGCTAAGGGCTCTATATTAAAAGTGGAGCAAATGTAAAACCATGCATTTAAAGGTTCCACAAGTGGAACAAATTTGTACAACTTGCATTTAAAGGTTTCTCTGGATAGAAGAGGTAGCATGTGATACAAAGAGGTTTGCCAACATAAAGAGAGACTGGTAGAGAGGGTTGAAATGTATGAAACCACACAATAAGACCTAAAGCAAGTATACTTTCTCTGTAAAAAAGGACCAAGAAGAAATATGCTTTCAAAAGTAAAAAAAAAAAAAAAAAGGGGATCAGCATTTACACAGGATGAGGGATCTTACCAAACTAGTGCCATAAGTCTCAGTTTTTGCATATCTTCTAGGAAATATTCTAAAGTCAACAGCTAAAATGCACAAGCATGTTACAACCATCTGCAACAGTCTCCGTGTGAGATAAAAGCAGAAAAATACAAGGAAAAATAGAGTTTAGCTAGATGGACTGAAAGGATAACCATACACTCATCAAACAGACTACATACTATAGAAACCCTGTATGAAGAGATATTTGATCTGAGAGAATCAACCCCATCCTCCAAATAAATAGAAGCTCCATATCTGTTTTCAAGGAAGTAAGTAAATTTAAGTCGATGACTCAATGCATGAAATTGGAATTTTGCTTTTATACCCGATGATTTGTGCAATATGAGGAAGATAGCTACATAGTACATCACAAAAAAAAATAAAAATAAAAATTAGATATCACTAGACTTCCTGATCTTACCTTTTAGCTGCAATAAGAAAAATCAGCAGCAACGTCAGCAAAACTGCAGCTACACTAGTCCATTTTGATAGAACCTGACATCGCAAAATTCTTCAAATCTGAAATATTAAGCTTTACAAATATTATAAAATCCAGGTAATGAAGGAATGATAAAAAGAGGCAAGACAAGAGAGTTGAAGAAGCTAAGCTGATGGTGACAAGAAACCAGCAATAACCAACCCATGCTTAACCGGACTTGTGTTATTTCAGAAAAATGGAATTTTTAATATCACCGAAAGCACCCAACTTAAAACATGTACTTTCTAACAACTAAGAAAAAAAAATCTCACAAGAAGCTTCATGGCTATTTTATCACGATGATTGACTAAATTTAATGATATTGAAGGCATCATAACCCAACTAGTGTGTATTTGAATAACAAGGAAGAACTACAGTATCACCGAAACTTCAAAAGCACCCAAGGTAAAACATCAATATATTATCTAACACAGAAACCAAAACCTCACATGAAGCTTCATTGCAATCTTTTCACCAAGGACAACTCAAGGTAATAATTTTAACAATTTGGAAAACATCGCACTCGAAGGCCTCAACTCACAATTTCCAAACACTTACAGTGAAGAATAGAAGCAAAGGAAGAATGATCAATAGAAAATCTAAAAGCATTGCTGCCATGTAAGCTCTCAAACTCCAGACACCAACTATAACATCATCGTTCTTTTTGCTTGAAATCTTCGTGGCATTTCCATCTGAAGAGACAACACAAACAAACAAAATAGAAAACAGGCACATCGTTAGCATTCCCTTGCCCATTTCCAAGAAAAAGCACAAAAGAGAAATATTAGAACACTTTGAAGATCCAAATGAGCGTAAGCTGCATAACTAAAAACACAAAATCTCAAAAATTCGGAACCAACCTGGAACACGTAATGGGTTTCACTAATGACTTGTAGGGAAGTTTATTTTTATTGTAAAGAAGTTTCAGCCCTTTTAGTCGGCACGGCCCATTCTTCTGTTCTGCAAGTTTAAAAACTACCATGTGGCCATGGCCAGCAACACAGTCAAGGAAATGCTCATTTCGATCTTATCATATAGGAAGAAGATAACAGCTCCCGTTATCCATATTCTAAAGTATAACCATCATTTAATTACTAAACCTTTGTGAATGGTGTCGTTCCTAAATGTTCACAATGCGAATTAATTGCCATCAAGCTTGAATAGTTGCAGAGTGCTGATAGGATTCTTCTTTAGTTGCCTTATTTATTTTACTTTATTTCTACTAATGCATGATTTAGGTTGCTTGAGTATGGGATATCATATGCGTCAATTATGTCATTCGACTGCATTTCCTATTTTTTAGAAGTCTATAAAAATGTAGATGTCATATGGCTCATTATGCAACAATAATATCACAATTGCCTAAAGGCTTCGGAGGTTAGGTCCCTTCGAAGTGATCTAGTTGGAGGTTCCATCCCATCAAAGTGATCTAGTTGGAGGTTCCATCCCATCGAAGAGATCCATTTCTCCCCCATTCTCTTTTTCTTTTAATTTTCAGAAGTGATCCTAACAAGTGCTTACTTGTATAGGGTCCGCAAAAGTTCAGGAACAATCCCAATACAAGGATAGATTAGCAAAACCAATTTCCATTTAGGAAAGTTTTGAAAATAAATATAACACGGAAATATTCAACACAATCATCAGTGCATCTCACCTCGCATGCCAGTGGAGCAGAAACAACATCGCAGTAGAATCAGAACCTGAAAACGCCAAAACCAACATGGAAATTGAGGGATCAATGTGCAAATAAAGTAATATATACAACACTCAACTGATTATGAATTAGTAGTTAATTCTAGGGTTTAATAACTTCATTTGCACAACCAAACAGGACCAAATCATGGATGGAAAAATCAAACTCGTGCAAAACTTACAGGTACAGCAGTAGCAAGAGCAATTATTTCAAGCATTGAAGATCCTGTCAAGTTGCTCACAAATCTAACAAATTGTTACAAGTATCAGTAAAATTGTAGAGATACAATGACAGAGAAAGAAAGAAGTAAAAAGAGAAGAAGCTAGAGAGTGAGAGAGATCGTAACTGTTCTTTCAAATGTTTGT
>BPLS01000215.1:98890-120399 GCA_019656275.1 Rhododendron kiyosumense | reverse complement strand
CTCTCTCTCTCTCTCTCTCTCTCTCTCTCTCTCTCTCTCTCTCTCTCTCACATACAGACAAACGTTTTCGTTATTTTGCATACCTCTTTTGCGCTCTCAAAAAATTGCTTCTGGATGCTCCATGTAACTAAACTGCACCATGCACCTTAACTGCGACATCTATAGTTACTTGTGTACTTTTGCCATGTCTTGAAATATTACTTTGGTTCCTTTCATGTCTGCTAGATGTTTCGCATTATTGATTGTGCCGAAAAATTGTACTTGAAGTGGAGAATTTTATGTTTCTCACAAGGAATGCCTAATTATGCTCATCTGTGTTTGAGTTGGACATTTTTCTCATATGGAGATGGAGCTGATGGATCTTGTTTGACTACTCCTTGTGATTTTGTTTGATTGCCCTGGAGGAATTCTGCAGCTCTGACATTTTAGCTTTGTTTTCTTTAGCTCTTACTCTAGGGCTTTTTGGCACAGTTCCTAAGTTCAAGGAAAGGTTAGAGAGAAGAGCAAAACATGTTAGATGAAGCTGGAACGATGAAATCTTTTTCATCTCTATGAGCAGTCTTGCATTTCGCAAGTGGCAAGAAGATATTTCCCTCCACCTACTGATTTGGATGCGACCGGACCACCTATATGGTCCTCCTACAAATTTTATGCACCTTTCTCAATTGGTGGCCTTCGTGGTGAGAACAATTACATCAACTTCTTAGAGGGCACAGTCTCTCGATTTCGACTCTGTTTTGACAAAATGCATTTTTCTTTTTGGCTTGTCAAATACGGTGTATAGGTATAATGACATTATGCAACTTGAAGCTTCTCTATATGGATGCACTACTGAGCGTGAGTTGAAGTCCATCTCCCTGGGTCTCTGAAATGCCTTTCGGAAGTGATATCATGTAGACTATGATATTATGCAAGGTGACCCATCTGTAAGCCCTCTTGGATTGCAGCATTGCCCATAATTCTTCCGCCATGCAACTGTTGACATGAATATTTTGGTGAAACCCCTACAATCCATTGTTCGTTCTGATCTTGGATTAATATGTTGATAGTGACTTGTACCCATCTTAAGGGCGCGATCGGTATTTAATCTAATGAACCCCCGTGCATGGCGGCGGTTCTCGCCAACCGGAAAATGTTTCTTGGTTTTTGTTTGGATGTGGAAATAATGAAGCCCCAGTCCACTGATTAGTGATTTTACGATGAGTGAGGTCTTTGTTTCTCTATAGCCACTGCTTGATGCTTGACGATGTGGAACTGAATAGTTGCACCAGTTTCCGAACAGTCACTTCATTGCCTTTATAAAAAAAACCTCCACAGCACAGAAAATTCACTTGCAATTTTCAGTTCTTCCCTGCATATGCTCTGCATAGCAATTTTTTGTTCTTCAGAGAGAGAGCGCGCTAGAGAGTTGTAGTATTCTACCTGGTTTATCCAACTTACAGATTGTAATTCTGCAAGGTGGGATCGTAGTGCTCCTTGTGCAAGGTGGGATCGATGCATCCTACGAGTTAGATGTCGCTGAATTTGTACCACTATAGCGAGGTGAAATTTGTTTCAAGGAGATTGTGTCAATCAGATCATTTACATGTCCAGTTTAGTTTCGTTCTTCTGGATTCAAAAACTTTATTAGCGTGGATTCCGCAAGATGTGATTGATTTTTCGTTAATTATGATTATATTTTAAACTAGCAGCGAACCCGCGTTATGCTCGGGAATCGTGACAAAAAAATAAAAATTACTCCAATATTTTTCGATTGTATTTCTTTTATTTGGATTTCAGGTGAATACATTCAGTCATGCACCAATGGTTAAAATCTCCAAGAGGTGGAGCAATGGTGAAATTTCATAACTTACTCCTCCTTGAGGTTACCCCTAGGATTTCGACCCGGTAATTACCTGATATATGTGAGACAGGGGGATTGCATGTACCCGAGGGATTAGTCGAGGCAAAATATTTCGGACACCCTCGATAAGCCAATAAAAAAAAACATGATCAAGCAAGTCAAATAAAGAAGACAAAGAACAAAAAAGGGAAAATAACAAAATATTACCATCAAATAGTTGTGACCTTATAATGTTAGGGAGATATATTACCTTCTCTACCCTTTTTCACCAATTAAAGCAAAATTATAAACGTATTAGCAATCTAAATATATATAATTCTCATGTAACATACCAAAAACATTTGAGCTGCAAACATTAGTTCGAGGATTAGAATAAAATCCATGGATTTCGAATAGCGTACCTTTGTTGTGATGATTGTTAATCTTAGAAGCTATTTGATTGGTCAAATAACTCCTACTACATATAGAAAAGGATTACATGCAAATTCACTCATTATTATTAGAATAAAATACATGATAAAAGCTCATTGAATATGTTGTGCCGAACACAAAATTGGGAATATAACAAATCAACAAACGATAAACAAGAACACAAGGATATATGTGGTTCCGTTCAAGTACAAAGCAAGAACGTACTCCACGGGAAAAAGAGAAAGAAGATTCACTATAAACGGAGAGAGAAACAAAGAGCCGACTATACCCGTAACTCTACTTGAAGCACCAAACAGATATCTAGGGACACTCTCTGGTGGAACCCAAAAGAGAGACACAAACCCTTGGTGAAACCCTAAGAGATGAACAAAACCCTAATATCTAAGCCCTTAAACAAAATACCATAACCCTAGGAACCCCCAAGGTCCCTATTTATAGAAAAGCACTAAATAAACCTAAACCAAATTGGAATATGAATCCTAGTCAATTTAGGAATTCTAGTCAATTTCCAACAAATCTCCACATTGAGTTGAATTCCATCGAACTCAACACTATAGGCAATCCTCTCCTTTAATCGTTCATCTCCCTCAAAAGCCCCCCACGGGGCAATCACCAACGGCAACAACGAGCAAGGCTCAAGCACACTTGCTTGACCTTGTAAACGCGACTCAGGAAACCCAGCCGCACATGCCTCTAAATTGAGCCTCTATCTTCCAACGGGCACCTCCCACCTAACGCATCCCTCCCAGATACACACGAAGATCTGCTCAAACTCCACACAAAGTTAATTACCGACTCCACCACAGAGTTAAAAAACCAACACTGAGTCAACTTCGAATTCACCGATGAAGAACCCAAATATGTAGCACCCACAATTGTACTACCATCAAGCACATAGAGGTTATTCGATTTCCGACCCTTCATCAAAACACGAGCACCCTTCAAAACCCTCAAGACTCCACCTTCATCGGTATGCTTCCAACCCGAAGAGTCAAGAGTACCTAAAGAGATAAGGTTCCTCTTCAAATCTGGTATATGTCGAACACCAAACAACGTCCTCACAAACCCATCATGCATTCTGACTTTAACTGTTCCAATCCCAACAATTCCACAGGGCATATTATTCCCCATAAGAACTATACCACAACTGACCGATTCATAAGTATTGAACCAATTCTTATTTGGACACATGTGATAAGAACATCCAGAGTCCAGAATCCATTCGGTTTTCAAACAAACATCACCGACACTCACAGAAAGAACCATAAGTGAATCGTCGGAATCCTCTTCAACAATATCAGCAACAACATTCTCTTCAAAATTTTCCTTATTTTTCAACCTAGGACAATTTCTCACCATGTGTCCGTATTTCCTACAGTAAAAACACTTTACTTCCTGATTTGTGGAACAAGAGCCAGAAACCCCTCTACTGTCATTATCCCTCTCAGAAGTTCTTCCTTACACCATTAAACCCTGAGCATCAAAATCACTACCCTCACCGGATACTTTTTTCCTCAATTCTTTTGAATACAAACTAGACTTAACGTCTTCCATAGTAATCGTATCCCTCCGATACAATTAGGTAGTAACAAAATGAACATAAGACGCAGGCGAAGAACAAAACACAATAAGGGCTTGATCTTCATCATCAATCACAACATCAATATTTTTTAAATCCATAATAATTCGATTTAACTCATCTAGATGGTCTTTTACGGGTGTACCTTCCCTCATACGAAATGCATAAAGGCACTGCTTCAAATACAACCGATTGGTAAGAGATTTCGTCATATAGATGCTTTCCAACTTCAACCAAATACCAGCAGTCATATCCTCCTCCCCGACCTCGCGAAGTACATCATCGGCTAAACACAACTGAATCGAACTGAGCACCTTCGCATCGAGATCCTCAAACACACTATCTTGCATATCAGTAGGCTTCTTCGATTTTCCTAACAAAGACTTGTGTAATCCTTGTTGAACAAGCAAAGCCTTCATCTTAATACGTCATAAACTGAAGCTAGTGCTCTCTGCCCATCGAACTTCGCAATTTCGAAACGAGTCACCATTGAAACGATCACCAATTGCACAATACGCAGCGGAAAATAACAGCTTCGGATTGAAACCAAGAGCTTTGATACCAATATGTTGTGCAAAACACGAAATTGAGAATATAACAAATCAACAAGCGATAAACAAGAACACAAGGATATACGTGGTTCCGTTCAAGCACAAAGCAAGAACGTACTCCACGGGGAAAAGAGCAAGAGGATTCACGATAAACAGGGAGAGAAACAAAGAGCCGGCTATACCCATAACTCTACTTGAAGCACCAAACAGATATCTAGGGACAAATCTCTGGTAAAACCCTAAAGAGAGACAAATCTCTTGGTGGAACCCTCAGAGATGAGCAAAACCCTAATATTTAAGCCCTTGAACAAAATACCATAACCCTAGGAACCCCCAAGGTCCCTATTTATAGAAAAGCACTAAATAAACCTAAACCGAATAGGAATATGAATCCTAGTCAATTTAGGAATTCTAGTCAATTTCCAATAGAATATTCAATGGGTATGGTACTCAAACTATTGAAAGGCCTGAGACATTCCAAAGTGTTAGAATCGACACATATGCACGATTTACAAGTATGAAACAGTAAAGAAATCAACACAGAGATATACGTGGTTCCCCAATACTGGGTATGTTCACGGGAGCTAGAGCGACTGCTGTTCTTATCATCACAGTATGAAATAGAATTTACAACATAGAGTATTTATACCCACTCTATTCTATCTAACTCTAACCTGATAGTTGGCCTGTATCCCAAAAATACCATTGTACGATACCGTACCATACTGCGGGGGGCGCACCCCCCAAATTACAAAACGCCTGGGCCTTTAGCCTAATCTACTTTCACTGGATCATCGGTGATGGGCCAGCTCGACTCATTCCGCTCCAACATCTGACCCTATTTCTAGAACTCCTTAGTATCTTTTCATACTTAACATATGAGTCATAGTTTTAACACATAGTATGGTCAACAACCGTCAAGTATTGTATACAGAAGACATACTCTACCATTCTAAATATCTTCCAACATACTCTTTCACAACACCACCATCAATCTATTGGTATAGTAGTGTACGATTAGAAACCTACGTACAACAAGAAATTCAAAAGCAAGAAAATTTGAATGTGAGAGGGTATGTAATAAAGAGTAGAATGACTTTCCTTCCTGGCTCAAGTCAAATTGTGGCTCTAATTTTCTACACTCTTCTGGTGTGCCTTGGTCTATCATTTTCCCTTTTGGTTGTTGGTGTATTTGGATCAATCGGAACAGACTTCACTTCGGTTTGAACCTTTCTATTAATCCTCTCGACTCTAGATTTTTCACCTACCTGGATGTTTTGGCTTGGGAAACTGAATGGTACTTCATAGTATTCAACACCTTGCTGGTCAGGACCTCCTCGGAAATCTTTGTAGGTTGGGAGCCCCCCATTCGGGCTCACTAAAAATCAACACCAACGGAGCTCTCGATTGTCATGGTAAAGCAGGCGCAGGTGGCATTATTAGAGACGAAGAGGGTAATTTGTTGGTGGGCTTTCAACGCCATATAGGCTCTTGTTCAGTTCTTGCAGTAGAACTTTGGGCTCTCTATGACGGGCTATCTTTAGTTTTAAATCACAATTGGAATCGAGTTGAAGTTTGTGTGGATGCAGCCCAAATTCCAAAAATACTCGATGAGATTTAAGATTTTCACCATTTGTGTAATTTAATCTCAGTACCTTTTGGAGAAGTTCACAACCATGAAGATTAGCCATGTATATCGAGAGAAAAACAAATGTACGGATATCCTTGTCAAAGAAGCTCTCAACCATGCTTTAGGATTTACTCTTTTTTATGTTGCATGATGTTATTTCAATTGTAAGAAGACAATATAGGGATTAAATATTCCAGACTTATCTTTTTTGTTTAATCTTATTTCACGCGTTCACTACCCAAAAAAAAAGAGAAGAAATAACCTTCAAATGGCCGAATTAAATATTTGATCTTCTAGGTGTGCTGACTCGTAATGCTAACAAAATGAAAGTTGAAACCCAGGTGGTAAATTTTAACGGGTTCTGGACTATACTGCATCCAAATGGGTCCCACAGATCTCTACTTTTGAGATTTCCCATCTTTAATGAATTAATTAGCCTATCAATTGAGATTTGGCCTCCGTGTCCCTATGACATGACTTTCCCCTTCCTTCGGCTCTGTTTGGAACTTATGGAAAAGAAAGGAAAGAAAAGGAAAATTAAAAAAAATTTCCTTTCCATTGTTTGGTTTGAAGAGAAACAGGAAAGAAAATAAGAATTTTGAGTATAATGAATAGTAAATTTTCCCTCCCATTTTCCTCTCATTTTCCTTCTCTTTTATTTTCCTTTCCTTTCTTTTTCTTTCCACAAGTTCCAAACAAAGCCTTCGTTTTGTTCGGAAATTGCTTTGACTTTTTTTGATCATTCTCTGGGTTTGCTTTCGTGTTTCACAATTGGGTTGGAAAGCAGTGTTTCACCAACTGGGTCGGCTTTGGAGTCCTACAATTTTCAGGAAAGGGATTGATTTTGGTGTCTAGATCTGCGAAATCGGAGCATTTGCTACTGGGTTTTGGTTTTGGAGGTCTAGTTTCGTGCAATTTCTGAGTTTGTGTTGTTGTAGAGAGAGAGAGAGAGAGAGAGAGAGAGAAGAGATGATGAAGAGGGGGAAAGATGATGAGAAGAGTATGGAACCGATGTTCCCTAGGCTTCATGTCAACGATAAAGAGAAAGGAGGACCAAAAGGGCCCCCAAGGAACAAGATGGCCCTTTATGAACAGTTCAGTATTCCATCCCAGAGGTCCATAAGCAAGGTTAGTTGGAATTTACATAGGTGTGCTGTTCTAAGTTCACCAATTTGTTTTTGTGAATGAAGGAGGTAAGGTAATGATCTTAGAAGTTGAATTGGGTCTCCACGCGTGTCCTCTCTGATGCCTTTCTACTTTGATTTGCATAGATGGTTTCATTGCACAACGTTCTTTGAGTTCTTCGAATTTTTAGGTCTAAGGTAGCACTATCTTATTTTTAGTGTTTAAATTTGTTAAACGAAGTCACCTTGTGCATATATTGTCGAAAGTTGGGTCCATCTCCAGTCCTCCCCACCCATACCCCGATTGATTGAGGATCACATGGGAACTGTTATTGTTATTGTATTTGATGTAGGCATCATCAATCATCATAGTTTAGTGCTGTTCTTTGCTGTTCGGTTTGAAATAATTTAACAACTGGGTTCATGAATACATGGTTTGATGTGTGATTTCTTTTTTCTGTTTCTTTATTTTTTCAATGAGGAAACTGTTATAGCTAGCAGGATGTTTGCCTTTCACCTGGGTGATCGGTTGTTTGTAGGCAAGAGTTCTGTTAGTTTTAATGGTTGGTATAACAATCGATTGTTTGTTGCTTTGTTATTTACTGGTATATTTCCTATTGTGATGGAATCATCGCTCATGGAAATTAAAAAAACCCACTATCCTCTTAAGTCTTAGCAATAAAGAAGAACCCATTACTCAGCCCTATGTCCCAGAAGGACAATGATTGGGTTGGCAGTATTATGCTCCATGGGGTTTTGAAACATCAACTTCTTTGAAATAAGGTATCTCTGCGCCAATTTGCAAATATGGCTTTATTTGGCTTTTTTGGAAAACTCACTGTGATTGAACAATGAGTTTTAGTGTCTTTTTTTAGTGCTCCTTTTCGGTAAGGCAAATTCATTAAGAGCAAGGATCAAGGGGATTTGCCTTGAGAATCCATAGACAAAACCTCCTGTTAAGAACAGGCCAAACACAACTACACAAGCCCAAGCACTAAAATCACACAGAGCACAACCAACAAAGAAAACAAACTAACAACACTACAAATTTCATCAAGAGTTGAAATATAGTCAGCAGACTCAGTATGCTCCCAATCTTCAACTATCATTTTTAGTGTTGTTTTCATTCTCCTAATCCTAATTCTACAGCAATGAACATATTGCTTCTTGAAGTTGCCAACCCTCCTTGGGGTCTTCATTTTTCCCTTTCAAGTTTCCACTCATTATTGTGGTCGTATTTTTGTCATTCATTCTTACATTCGAAGAACACCTAAGCCTTTTTGCTATCTATATGCAGGGACTGGTTTTGTGCCTAATTGTTGGAATAACCTTATGTTGCAGGGAGACGACCACAAAAAGAGTCCTGTGCATCCCCCATTTCACCTAAATCATTCTACACATCCAGCTGAAGAGTCATATTCTGGCTATTCTAACTACAAATCCTCATCAACTCAAGTTGAGCAGAAAAGGAAGTTGGTTGAAGAGGACTTTACTGTTCCTATCTTTCAGTCGGAAATAGGTCAGGATCATCGGAAACATTCTAATGGCATGGATAGGGAAGAACTCTCTTCTTTCAGTCCAACTTATTCAAGTTCCATGAAAGTTCAAAATTCCAATGATAGAGAGCCTAAACGAGCCAGGTCACAGTTACACAATAGTATGTGTGAGAATGATGTGTCAAATGAGCATGTAAGGGGTGTTGGGAATGGACTTCAGTCCAACCCAGGAAAATATTCTTTTCCAAAAGAGCTGGGAAGTCCTAATAGCTCCCTTTCTGATAGTGTCTGTCATGAAGATGAGACATGTGGGTCATTGATTAGAGGAAATGGGGATAGAAGTGATGATGCTTCTGAGATTTCCATGGTGGATTCTATTACAGGCTTGGATATAAGCCCTGATGATGTTGTGGGGGTTATAGGTCAGAAACATTTTTTGAAAGCGAGAAGAGAAATTGTCAAGTAAGTTCCTTTGCTCATGTTGTTTCAGCATGTTATGTTTCACCTTCCATTGTAATTGATAATCTGGTATGGTGGTGAGTTATACCATCATTGCAAGTCATTGACAACTAACAAGTTAGAAAGTTTCTCCTTTTGTTTTGGATAAGAAAAGCACCCTGTAATAAAGACAAGAGAAAATCATAAGATATTTCGCTTCATTTATTCATTGTTTAGCATTGCGTGGAAGTGTACCTATGTAGAAGACACAGCTATATGTCATAATCACCTTAGGTAGCAACATTCTCTACATGGTCCAGAAATATCATAAAGTACCGGTAGCTTAAGACTCATGGGCCCATGGCCGAGCTGAGCATTAAATGGCTGAAAGTCAGGTTGATCATTACCATTTACCAATGAAGCACAGGTGTGTACACGGTATTGGTGTGGCTACAGAATAAGACAAAAATCTAAAAATTTAGGGTACGGGTACAGCTAGGGTACGCCAATATTTTAATATTTCTAGCATGCCTTAGAAAATCATCGCCTTAGTTATTCATGGACTTCCCACCTCTACTCATTAACTTATACTTTCCATACTGAACTTTTTTTCTCTCGTGTGTGGGTACTTCATATCAGTTCCTTTGCAAATAAGAAAGCATATTAAAGACAGCTAGAAAATAAGAAACAAGAATGGGAGGGAAAATTAGTTATTAAGGTTAACAATTAAGTATCTAGTACATGAAATCAAAAAAAGAAAAAGAAATGAGAACATGAGTACCCATCCTGCAGTATCCATGGCATTCTAGCGCCATACCCGGATACCAAAACGTACCCGACATGTTTTTGGCATACCGGGTATGTAGTTTGCCGTACCCAGTACTCATATGGCAACATGGAGTACTCGTGCTTCATAGATCATTACCATTATTAAAGGACCAGGCTTGCATTCTACCATATTAACCTCATCACGGAGCTTCTTGTTTGGATACTTGAAAAATACTTAAACTTTTCCTCCCCATCTGGGTCATTCTTCCAATTTGTGGCTGTTTATGTGTGGACAACATGCATATGTGTGTATGATAAACAATGAATCTACTGATATTTATAGTTTTAAGGTCGTGCGAGTTTGAGTGCTTTTTCCGCTCAAGCAGATGAGTTCAACATAAGAAGTGACAGACTGGAACAAGATCTTTGAAGAACGCCATTGGATAATCTTCTTGTCGATGAAATTGAATAGAATGGTTTAGAATTAATGTTTCCTTATTATCTTATGAGCATTAGTGTTTTTTTCACGCGGTCTTCTGCATCTCAGTTCATCTCTTGGCTGTCGAGTACTTAGAAAGGAGGAACTGCTTTAAGACTGTTTTAGAAGTCTTGTACTTGCTGATTCAATGTCACTAGTAATAGTATTGGAAGATGACTGCAAATGATATTGGAGACTTTGGGTTATCTCTATTCATTTCTTGCAGATTTTCTTCTTTTTTTCCTTTTTGGAGAAGATCGGTGATCTTTGTATCAGGACATCGCGTAGTCATCTAATGTAGAATTTAGAAGCTGCGATTACTTTTATTTTCGGATTATCTCTTCTGCGTCTTCTAACAATTCAAAATTAATTTGATTGTTGAAGGCGATTTTGATTATTAACTCTTGGGTGGGAATATTTTGTCCAATTTGAGCTAAAAGGTTGGAAGTAAGGCCTTAAGCGAGGGAAAGTCTCAGGTGTGCGGTTTAGCTGTCCCTCCAAACTGACACCTATGTTCGGCGGCTGTCGAACGTATTTGGCGGTACATCATAGTATGTTTTGCAAGGTAAGTTCACTTTTCTGGTAGTTCTGAGCTTGGAGTAAGAAGAGTTTTGGTGCTTAGATCTGGATAGAGAGGTATACAGTGGCCAGCAATCTGGAACTTGTGAAGATGATGTTGAAGGATGTTATTTTCTTGTAGTATTTTGGTGTAAATGATATCCTTTTGCGGGTGTCAAATTTTTGTTCATGCCTTTTGTTCTCCCATTATTGCCTTTTGTTCTTTAATCATTCTTCACCCATTATGTGGATCATGATTTTATGTCCTGCAGTGTCTATTGTACTCATGCCATCATATAGATTAATTGTATGTTCTGTGCAGCTCATGGCAATCAATAAAGTGAGTTTCCTTTTAACCCGTGTATAAGAAAAATGATGTATCTTTGTTTATGCTTTTCGTGTGTGACGTGCAACATTTCTTCTCTAGGAGAACATGTCTACGAATTTACTGTTTCATAAGTTTTTAATTACTCCACCTTTCATGGGGGTGTATTTTTTTTCTGAAAAATCTCTTGGTCAAAAAGATGGTTTTATCTGAACTGAGGACCAACTGACACCAGGTCTATCCCTCGTGTCGGTTGCATCTTTGTAAAAGCTGAGCACCATCAAATAGTATAGCTGTGTTTCTTGGATCTGATCCATCTTCCCCTTTTCAGTCAACGAAGAGTGTTTGCGGTTCAAGTATTCGAGTTGCATAGATTGATAGAGGTATGCAGGACTTCTACGTTAACTAACTTGAGCGATAACTCGAACATGATGAACTATTTCCATTTAAGTTGATTTGAATTGTGTTCTTGATATTCGAACAGGTTCAGAGATCGTTTGCTGGATCACCACATCTTTTGCTCGAAGATGATGCTTATTTGGGAAAGCCCTCAAAAGGTTCTTTTGCAAAGAAACTTTCATTGGAGTTCATCATTAAACCATCGCCAAATACTGTGAAACATAAAGATGATTCTAATAAACCAAGTCATAATATGGAATGCTCCGGTGCAAATGCTGATGGAAAGACCTCTTTTTCTTCGGTCCAAAATGAATGTCAAGCTTCAAGTTACAAACCACTATCGACGCCATTTGTTTCTGATGCCAAAACTAGTCCTTGGGGTTTCCATCAACCACCTGGCCAACAATGGCTAATTCCCGTAATGTCCCCATCCGAAGGACTAATATACAAGCCATATAATCCTGGACACGGATTCATGAGCCCTCTTTGGGGAGGTTGTGGTCTACCTCCGGGAACAAATTCGATGATGGGTAATTTCGTAAATCCAGCATATTGTGTACCGTCTTCTCACCATCCTTATCAAGGTTTTGGGGTTCCTCCGTATGGCATGCCTTTTGTCAACAGTGCAATTTCAAATGTTGTAAAGCCGCGTGCAACTAAAGAAAGAAGTGAGTTGCAAGGCATTAGCACGGCAAGTAGTCCTACTGTGGGAGCAAGAGGAATTACAGTGAGTCCCACCACCGGAGGAAGAAATGCGCTGCCTCATTTCCTTACTTCTCAAGCAGTTAATGTCCCTGCGGAAGCCCCTCAACTCCACGTTACTGATAAGCCGGCAAGAGTGATAAAAGTTGTGCCTCGCAATGCTATGTCCGCGACTGAATCAGTGGCTCAAATTTTTCAGTCTATACAAGAAGGAAGGAAACAGGGTCATTTTGTTTAGATCGGGTAAAGCAGAACCGTCCCCGGGTGTTCACAAGGTCATCCAAATTGGTGTGATGCTTTTTTTTTTTCTTTTTCCCAATAAACTTTTTTGGTATTACAACTTATTACTGAACTCCTCACGTGATAATAGAGTCTATAATGTTTCAGGTCTTCTTGTTTTAGTTTAGCTATAGGCTTAGGGTCTTCTCAGCTTGTGGTTAGACTTCAGTTTGATTATCAGGCAAATGGTTACTTTAAGGGCGGGGGGTGGGGGGGGTGTTTAAATACACATTGTGGACGGTTGCAGTGTTTTAAAAAGTGTGCTTCGAAGCAGGCGTGAGTGGCAAAGCGCGGATGAGGTGCAAAAAGTGCGCGTCTTGGGATTAAGCCCAAGGTACATGAAGCGCATGCTTAACCAGTAATTCTAAGAAATCTGTGTCTTTAATCAAAGCTGTTCATTTTTTGAAGTCAATCTAAAGCTGAATAAGATCCAACACACTAAGATTAGACACTTTAATGAGATCGAAGGACCTGAGCACAACTCTAATAAACTGCCCTAAATCCTAATACGTTTTCCATTGGCACTTCTTCTACAAAACTATGACACTCCATATTAGATGCTATAGCCTACTATTAACATGCAAATACTAGTTTTTGATGGATGCGTAGCATGTTCTTTTGTTGCCGTTTCATATAACGACATTTCAATGTTATGTATGATCATTGACGTTCTACCTTTTAGACTTAAAATATGGTACTTGGCTTATTATGTAGCTTTCAATAACAGATGTCATATTTGATATATTGGGTCATTTTGCCACTTGGTAAGGTACATTCTTTTTCACTATGCGCTTCACTTCATTGAGGCGCGCGCAACGTTTCCTGCCTTGGCGCTTCGATTTGCCTTGGGCTTTTTAGGACACTGGACGGTTGGTATCTAACAAGGGCCCCCACTAGTGAACGGTTGGTTTTTAGTTTCAAAGAATTAGTTGAGGTGCAGGTAAACTGGTTGGACGCTTGAGTTATGAAAAGAAAAAAACCCAAATGGTATACACAGTGTCCTTGCTATTGGAGTTATGTTTGCTATATCAATTTGATTTTTTGCCTGCAATACACCTTTTGTTTATAGAAATTGGAAGACGCTTTGGAGTAGGGACGTTTTTCACGTGAATGAACTTTTTTTTTTTTTTTGTCATCTTTATACATCAACAGGATCTGGGAGAGTTAGTAGTCAGTATGTTAGTACACAAGAGGTCTAGAGGCTATCCATACCCCTAGACACTAGTCGCGCCTCCCATGGGGCTCGAACTCACGCCTCCACTTGGGAGGAGACGACTTTCTTCACATTTGAAGAACTATTTGTATGAATATGGATCCTCTTTTTAATATCCTCTCTCATGTGACCCTCGTGTAACGCAAAATTAGACCCACATAGTCTTACTTGACGAGACGAGCGGCTCATTTTGTAGGCATCAATGTGTTCGTCACCCAAGTACAAAACAATAAGTCTATGGGTACATACATTACGTACAAGCGCATTTGTTCAAAATAGTTTGTTTACGGTCCCTGTAAATAATAAACTCAATCCAATATCGGTAAAGGCGTTTACGAAACATCCAACTTTGCTTTAAAAAATGGGCAGGTTTAGGCGAGCTGGACGGGGTACCGAGCCAGTGTGCACCCCCAGGGGATCCACTCCATCACATCTAGTTTGTTGCTTCGTGAAAAATTCCACACCCGATCTATATTGGGTTTCGGATTGGACTTTACATTCTCTCTTTGTCCTTTTAATTTTTGTATGTATTTTCAGAGGTTAATAAAATTTCCTTTTCGCCATTTAAAGAAAACAAAAACAAGGGAAAAAAAAAAAGACAGAGAAAGCAACAGATTCCACACATAGCATATACATATTCGTGTGTGGTATGAAACGTGATTTACGTTCTTTGAAATCCTTTTAGTTTTCTCAAGTTAGAATTTTCAATTTTCAATCCGCACAGTTCGCACCTCCTCTTTCCCGATCGAATTTTGATAATCTGAGCCCCTCAATATGTTCAGAATGTGATTTTAAGGGTATTTGCGAGAAATTGGCAAAAAAAAAAACACCAAGAAGGGCTTGATTTGGGAAGTTTTTTATTGACCGTTCAATAAAAAACTGCTCGGATGAAGCCCTTCTCGATCATTTTTTTTGTCGATTTCTCTCAAATACCCTTAAAATCACGTTCTGATCACATTGAGCGGCTCAGATCATTGAAATTTGATCAGAAAATAGGAGGTGCGGACTAAAATTAGGTCAAGGATTCTTGACCTAATCTGAACTGTATATATCTATATAATAAAACAAAGATGTATTTGAATCCAAAAAACAACCAACTTTCTAGATTTATCCTCATTGCTTGCATAAATCTCTACCATTCATCCCACAAAAAGCATTTTGGTAAATATCTAATCCATCCAAGGGCTATCATAAACGCCATTTTGTTGGAAACCCTAGCCGCACCATTATTCCCATTCCTCGCGTTGCATTCAAACTTTTTTCTTCCATCCAGACTGTCTCTCTCTCTCTTCGATCGATCCACCACTCAAAACCCACCGCATACGTACCTTTCTCCCTCCGACCCACCACACCACCGCAAGCCCTCAGAAATCAAATCCCAGCCGCTCCTCTCTGGCAATCCCAATTAGACACCACTAACACTACCGACCAGCGCGACGAGTCACCATTGTAACCACCACTGTTCGAGACTCTCAGGGTTCAAATCGATAGTATGTAGTTCTTTTTCACCCCAAAAGGTTTGTAGTTCCTCACATCTTTCCCTAAAAAAACTACGATCCATGGCATAGACCGAAAGACACCGATTACATACTTGATTCATGTTGTCGAAGGTACGAATATCTTAACGTGTTAATTAGCCTCACAGTTTGGTGAGCTTAAATGTGTGTCCTTATTTTACAATAAGTTTTTGTACATTTCTGAATATGTACTTCAATTGCCTGCTAACTCGAGGTACGTACGTAAAAACCATTTTTCCCCCCTTAAAGTTATCACTCCAAGTTGGCTGACATTGAGATTTAGTCTTATCCATTTTGGTTCTTGATTGTTTCACTTGCATTTGACTTTCACATTTGGATTAGATTTGGGCTATATGGCTGATTCGTATATGGAAATGTTATCATGTGCTTTTTACTGAGTGAGCAGTATGGTACATCAGTTGTAGAAGGTGCAAGAAATCATGAGTTTTTTAAATTGTTGAATTTCACGTTCAGGCAAATCCAAACTTAATAGTTGTGTCAGTTGCTTACTTGGAGGTTTTGTCATTATTCAAAAAAAACCGCGTTCGTTAATTTTGCGCCAAACTTTTGTGGATTATTGATTCGTCTCGACGAGAGGAATCAAAAAATTAAAACTTTTGTACTTTACCTATATATTTATGAAAATAGCCAATATTAAGCAAAAAAACAACTAAGTTTTTTGACTTTTTTTGTGTGTTGAAAAGTGGTTATTTATCAAAAATGTTTGAATAAAAATCATACTAATTTTTATTTTTCCGATTTGTCTTAACAAGACGAATCAAAAAACCAAAAAAGTGATGCACAAAACTAACAAACGCGAAAAAGTCTTGAATAAGGACAAAACCAAAAAAAAGTCCTAAAAATTCTTAGTGGAACAACACTTTGCCTTTTCCTTTGCTAGTCAAAAAGGGTGGACAGACAGACTCCAAACCAGCGGCAGGCTAGGTGAGGGATCAATTGCGTATAGGTTTCGATCGAACGACCGAGGGCTGGTGAATCGTTACAACCATGCTAACAGGGTGGCAAGGCACAAGAGAGTTTACTTTGCATGCCTCGAAACCAATAACCACCTCATGAACCCAAACATTACCTGGTAAAACAAAACCACCCAAACATTACATGGTAAAACAAAACCTAATCTATAAACTGCAACAAACCTCGTCAAGTTGTGCGGGGGAGATGTGCGATTGGGTGCCGAAGGATACAAATATCACAGAGGCTGGCACATGATGCTTGGCCAACCTTGTCATGATCACTTCATGTTGGTGTTGATCGGGGGAGCAACGAAAACACTCCTCGGAGTTGTTATACGGACAGAGAGGACCTAGACACCAAGCCTTGGCACCATTTCGGTAAAACGATTCAAGAGAGGGAACGTAATTCCCTTCCAACTCCAGTAAAGAATTCACGACGACACCCCAGCTATTAACCTCGGCCTCGACTGCTTCCGGCAGAAACTGAGAATACGGGTTATAATCATGGTACGGGATATTCACTCCCTCGGGCAAGTCTGCACCCGTCAAAACGAAGGGAATTTCAATCCCTGGCAAGTACAAAGGATCCGATTCGGAGTTGGAATTGGTCTCACAATTTTCTGCTTGGACCCAAGCAGTTTTTATAACAGCCATCAAGAAAACGCCCATTCCGTGGAAAACAAGCCTCGGGATTCCGAATGCTTTGCACGAGGCCAAAGTCCAGCCCAGAAAGAAATCCGAGATTACGCAAATAGGAAGGGAGGTGGATTCGGACATTTGGTGAAGGGCTCGTTCGAAGGGCTCTTGGAGGTGTTTGGTCGCTAGGAGAAAGCTTAGGTAAAAATCCATGGAGGAGAGGTCGGCGGTGTTTTTGCAGCCGTCGGGGGGGCTGGGGCTCGTAGGGAATGGGATTTGGACAAGGTTTATGAATGGGTAATTTGGTATGTAATTGGAAATGGAGATGGAGTTTGATGGGGTGGTGATTATGGTAACTTTGATGTGTCTTTGGGAAAGGGCTTTGGAGAGGTGTAGCAGTGGAAGGGTTTGGCCATGAGCCATGAAAGGGAAGATGACTACATGGGGTTTTTCCAATTGTGAAGCCATAGCAAGAGGGATAAACTAGAGGACAACACGACACAATGGCTCTCTTTCTTGTTCCTCTCAGTAATCAGAGAAGATTAGATAGTATAAATGAGATTTTAAGAGCAGAATAATACACAAGATGCACTTGCTCATGATATTTTTTTTTTTTTATAACTGGATTTTCGAGCCATGCAGCTTGCGCACACTTCAACTAAATTCGGGATCCTGATGACATGGAGTCTAAAAAAATCAAACATTTTGAGACGGATGGAACATATGAGTAATCCTAAAAGGAAATGTTGGCATGTAGTCACACATCAGCTATGAATCATATAGTATGACAGGTTTTTTTTTAAAAGGAATTCATGTGACAGGTTGGGTATTCAGAGATTCAACCACCGGTTTTTCTCTGATTGGCACTTCCCCTTCCACAGGCAAATGAACTACTCAAAAAATGTAAACATAAGTGATGGATAGCCAAAAATTATACCCAAAATTATCCCGAATAGACTTTTAGAGCTTTTTATGACCGTCAATAAACTTTATTAGCAGTTATAAATAACTGTTTTGGGTGATTTCGGGGTATTTTTTTGTAATACGTAGCATTACTGGCATAACCCCAGTAGCCCCAAGACTAAACAATCTTAGGCACACCACGTAAGTTTACATTGTTTTCACGTTGATAGATTATGTTTTCATCTTTTTACTAGTGAAATATATATTGTCTACCCTTTTATTATGATACATAAATAAATATATTTGTATCCTAACTTAGTGGAATTGTATTAATCATGTGACCAACAATTATAGGTTTTTTGAAATAGTGGGAGAATTCAAATGCAAGACTGAGTTAGTTTCCATATATATAACAACTATAATTTAAATTCAAACACCATTTCACATTACGAAATTGTATTCAACTCTACTTACTCATCCTCTTTTCTATTTTCGCACCTACTCTATCCTGGGATCGCTCCATCATTTTCACACAACACAGTACATGATGTATTCGTTGGTATGCCCTACGTTAATGATTTGATCTTTGTACTCATCCCCCTTAAGCTGTGGTTATTCAATTGTGGTAGATATCCGCCACAATTGTTTAATGGTCTTTTCAATATCATGGTAGATTTATCATAACGACCGATTATGTTTGTTTATTGGAGAATTTAGTACTATATATGAACAGTTAGGAATTTTGATAAGTTGATAAATTGGAAAATTTACCATGAAAGCTGGCTTGATTCAATATATGAGTATTGTATATTTAATCATGAGTACTGTATATTTTATTGACGAATCTTTGTAGTACTTCTCTGTTATTATTGAATAAAAGAGAAGGCATAGGAAACATCATTCTTTCCTTACCGGTGTTGGTTTTTTTAAATTTGTTATCTCAATTTTGAGTCCACACCAAAAGGGTATTCTCTCCTTATCGATAGAGTATATACTAGTACTATTATACATGTAGGAATGCCGTCAAACCACAAAATAGCATTGGGGTCTAAATTACGCCAATCTTATTTGTTAGGTTGATTTTCAAAGTTTTTATGTTAAATAAATTTTTTTTAATTCTGGGCAATATCGTGAATTGATAGGTGCGTAAATACGCCTATTTATGCCCCTTAACTTAGACTGTTAGACATGTTATGTCAATTTGGAGTTTGATACTTATTTTCTTTACTTCCAAGACTCAAGGATGATTATTAATATTTTAGCCGTTAAATTCAATCCGTAGATCGTGGCGCTCAAAGCCGAATACCATAAATCAAGTGGGCCAATTTGGAGGGCATGACAATTAGAATTGGGAAAGGAATTGATTTTCCTGTGAAGAAATCTCAATGGTCCAAAAGCAGCCTTTTTACTGTTCTGTCATCGTGTGATGTGAATTGTAAATTTTATAAAATGTGGGGTGGAACAGGTCTCGTTCTGATACCATATTAAACTTTATAACCAACTCAAGGCTAATTGGCAATGAGTGGAGAGATCCCAATGTTATTAAGGCTCCGTTCCAGAACACCTTCTTAAAAAATAAGTACTTATTTCACATTTTCAAACTAAAAAATAATGTAATTGAAAAATAATTTTTCAATTTTTTTTGTACCGTATTAAAGATCTCAATGAGATCTATCAAACAAGATCCATATTGATAGGAAAATAATTTGCGTAAGTACATGATTTTTGAGCTTGAAATTACCTTCTTAAAAAATAAGTACTTATTTACCTTTCCGGAACGGAGCCTAAGTGTATAGAAAATTTTTGTGATACAGAACTCCATATAAATCAAAGTTTTTTTTTACTATAGTTAGAAATTTTTTGGGTTGGTTTGTGTTATTTGTTGAGCTATATTATCTAATTATTCACAAATGTACATCAATTTTATTCATTTTGATTTCGTGCTACTGATCCAATACAAACGATACTAAAGAAAAACCAAATTACATCTCAAAAGTTATAAAAAAAAAAAATAGCACATTTTCTAAACCCAGGAGGTTCACTTGAACCTTCTCAACGAATGTTGGAGCCGGCCGCCCATGCTTGACAGCGAAAAAGAGATTTGTAAGTAGTACTTTTGGAGAGTGACTTCAAAATTAAAAGTTTGAAGAATGCATCATAACTTGTTGGGAAAAAAATGAATACAAGAATTGTTTGTTAAATTTTCTTGTATAAGAGCCTTTCGATGTTAATTGACTAATTTAAGGTGAAAGTATAATCAAAATGAAAGTATGGTTTATGGACCATAGAATTGTGAGCTAAATAAATAAAACAAGGCGCAAACTTTGCATGCAGAGAAAGAGAGCGCGCACGCTTGACCTCCCCTTTTCACTACATTGTTGGATTGACTACCATCAATCTATGGTGGATTTAAAGCTCCAACATCCAATAGTTTCTATAGAAGGCAGAGGTGGTTGGGTTCGAACACGGCGTAGTGACAACAATGACGGTGACAAGGATGGCCATGATGGCATAACCAGTATTTTAGCTTGATGTAGATCTACTTATGCAAAATCCAATCTTGAGTGGACTTGTTGGTTTTCACTGCTGTTGTTGGGGTTTTTAATTTTGTTGTGTAATCTGTTCATATTGCAATACATATCTGTATTTTCTTGTTGCCTAAAAAAAAAAAACTTCTCTTGCAGTTCCTTTAAAAAATCATGACGTAAACATAAGGTACAAGAATATAAAATTATACTCCGTACTATGTAGCGTACACTCTATCGATTAATCTAAATTGTGCTCACATTCCCTATACATAAATGGTAACTAGTACTATTTGTTGGTACTTGCAAGAGGGTGTTACTAAGGGTAAAATTACACTCACCTCCCCTAATTTTTTCAACGTCTTATATAAATTTTGTTTTCAACTTTAACCTATGTTTTAATACTTTCCATACTCCTCTCGTCAAGCCGAAAAATAGGACGTAAAAAAATTTGACAAATCAATTTTGATGAACACCGGTCAACAATACCAAAAGATGGACATAAAGACATGGTACTGTCACTCCAAGGTAGAAATGATTTTGTAATAGATTTAAGTATCCAATTACTTGAGCTAAGATGCACATAGTTGGTCAATAAGCTTGGTAAGGCTAAGATAAGATGAACCCCCTTCTTCTACTGCTTGCCTTGCAACTTCAACTAATGCCTGGGACTTTTCCCTCGCGATCCTTCCTTTGCTTCCTTCCATCAACTCCTTAACTCCTCTACAAATTGCCTCTCGCCACACACGAACATCTTCAGCCTCTGAGCTCTGCATTTTTTCCAATTCAACCCCGGCATGGAGCCCTTCCACCACAAATTTAGCATTCAAAGTCTGCTCAGCAAGCATAGGCCAAGCCAGAATTGGCACACCGGCTGATAAACTCTCTAACACTGAATTCCAACCGCAATGACTCAAAAACCCTCCTATTGAAGAGTGTTTTAGTATGGCTGGCTGGTTAACCCACTGTCTTGTGATTAATCCTTTCCCCTTCAACCTTTCCTCCATTCCATCAGGTAAAGACCAAGAGTTTGATCTCACCACCCACAAAAATGGCACCCCTGCCTCCTCCAAGCCATAGATCACCTGTTGAGAATATGGACAATATGCTGCTAATTAAATTTGGTTTACTACAAGCGA
>BPLS01000215.1:0-61908 GCA_019656275.1 Rhododendron kiyosumense | reverse complement strand
TAAGTTTCCTTGTATATAGGAGCCAAAAACGTTAGCAAAAAAAAAAAAAGGAGCCAAAAATATTTTGTATAATGCCTAAATGGGAGCCGAAATTGTGGGATAATCTTCCCTGTTATCTCATATTGATATTTTACCTAATGCCTAAATAGGAGCCGAAATCGTGGGATAATCTTGGCTGTTATGGTAGTAAGCATCATCAGTCAAACTACGCTCCCCGTATGGGCCATCCATCGAGCTCTCTCCGGCCACCGTACGGGTGATCCGAGTAGTTAAATAATTTAAATAAAAATAACCGAGTAGGTCAAGTGAGAAATAAGCTCAATCCGACGTGCGTAGATGCTTTATCCAACCTTCATTTCACTGAAAAATCAAAAAAATCGTAGAAGTGGGTTTTTTGATTTTGCAGTTGGGGAAAGCTTGGATCGAGCACATATATTTATTGGATTGAGCTGATTTCTCACATGGCCCACTCGGTTTTTTTTTTTTTTAAATTATTGAACGGCTCGGATCACCCATGCGGTGGCCGGAACGGGCCTAGCACGGCGTGCGGAAGCTGGCCCATGTGGTGGGCGTAGCTTTATTGTAAGCCTCATATAATTCCATCCTGGAATTGTGGCCGAAAATGTGGCACATTTAACTGCATGGCTGAAAATTAATGTGGCATTATAGTAGTAAGAATGGCTTCAAAATATATCACTAGGTTTTGTATTCGTAAATCTCAGCCTTTTAAAAAATATGTACCAATCTAATGGTCCAAAATATACGAATTCAAAAACTTCCCTATCATATTATATAGATATCGCCTACTATTTAATCCTCCTTCATAAATAATACCTTCATGCCCCATTTGATAACAGTGGTAGATGAGTGGGATTCGTAAGAAAATGGGATTATGATTGGGATTGGTAATGAGAAGGGATTAGTACTGAGTATATTTGTTTGAGATGGGAGTGGATGATGAGATTATTAATATCATGTTTGTTTGAGATGAGATTAGATGATGGGATTGGACTAATAGAAGAAATTGGTAATAAGAAATGATTAGTAATGAGAATGGGTTGGAATTAGGTTATTAATACCATCTCCCCCAGTGTATTCCTAATACCCCATTTTGGGGGGGATTCGTAATCCCATCGGCTTAGCAATCCCCTCAACTTTGTGAAACCAAACAAAGTATTAGGAAACCCATAACCTTCATAATCCAATCCCATCCCCCAAAACTTTTATCAAACGGAGCCTCAATCTTTATCTCATATCCAAACGAGTTCTTCAATTGGTGTGCCATAGTCACTTTCAGGCTTTTTTTTTCCGAACAAGATCAACCCGGATATATTAATACAGAAAAAAATACTCCCTCCGTCCCAATTTACTTGTCACAGTTCTATTCCAACCGGAAAAAAGAATTAGTTATATCTTTAAATTGGTAATGAATTTTATATCTAATATGGATCTTGTTTGATAGATCTCGATTTGTTCTATAATACAATGTTTTCAAAATCGCCTAAAATATTATAAATTACAAGATATAATCAATTGAAAAGTGGCACGAACTCCAAAAAGTGACAAGTAAATTGGGACGGAGGGAGTACAACAAAGACAATACAACTAAAAAGAGGCTTTGTTCCCATTGCTTTCCAAGGTAAATCATACAAATTCAAGATCCAAACAGAGTTTTAATCTCTGCCTTTCATCTCCTTATCATCTCTCCATCTCTCTCCCTTTTATATCTTTGAACCTGTGTCCAGCTTTGTTAGAGCACTCACTTTTTTTACGCTAACGCAAGCAGCCGTATTATATGACTACGGTCTTGATGACAAGGGTAAAAAAAAAATGAGATTCACCATATCAAAAAATGAGATTCACCATAGTCGGATGTGATAATACAAGACGTCCCACCCCTTTGTAGGCATTAGACTTGGAGTGTTCGTTCTCCACGCGAAAACCCACTTGAATGAAGAAGAATATTACTACCAAGAAAAAATAATACGTAAATATCAATGTCGGGTGATCAAGCCGCTATTGATATCCGATCAACTTATTTGTTTGCATGTGTAATAAACTTATTTAGTTTTTTACGAATAAACGAGTTGAAATTGGATTATTAGTTATCAAGTTCAACCGTAAATAGAGTAATTTGGTTTTACATGAGATCAAGGATATGACATGAGAAATATGGCTTTGTTCGGTTAATCTTTTAGTTTAGTTTTCAATCATTATCTTATTTCTTTCTTCAATCATTATTTTATTTTTTCAATTATTACTTTCTTATTTCTCTTTATCTCTCTCCAATTATTAATCCTATCTTCAATTATTACTCTACTAGTATATGCCCATGCCTACGGCACTACGCACCCTGGTAGTGCCGTAGGCACGGGCATTTTTGTAATATTTTTTTATATTTTTTTTATGTCAACGCCAGAAGCCGAGCAGTAGGTAAAAAAAGAACCGATGACATTTTTGTAATATATTTATAAGAGTGTGGGTGTTTTCTTAAAAGAGTTAAATAATATACATCAGCCTTTGGATCAAATGAATCTTAGTCATTCTTTCAACTTGTTTTTGTCTGGTTCTCACACTCTTTTGTTTTATTAGATAGTTTTCTCTCTTTATCTACTACTAAAATTAAACTAAATTAAACTCTCAACCAAACAAAACTATATTGGATTATTTCCAGCTCTCCAATTCCTCGTGGACGACACAAAACACGTACACAAACAAATGCGAAGCTTCTGGAAATGGTGACGGAGACGAAGACGGGCAGCCCGGGCAGGGACTGCTTAAATAAACAAATACTACTAAAACTAAAAAAAGACAAAAGAAATGCCAGTGAATGAAAAAAATGGCTTCATCACACCCGACCCACGTGCCGTCCCGTACCGCATCAATTCCATTCCCCGTGAATTTGACGCTTGTTCTTCCCCCACTCCACAGCTGTCTATCCTTATTCTTTTTTCCCGGAGAAAATTTTGAGTGCCGAGCGGGGCACCCGTCTGGCGATCCCAACCATTTAAACGCATTTCAAATGATCCGGATTTATCCCTTCTCTTTTCCTTCACCCCACTGTTCTTTCTCCTCAAGATCCCTTCAAGATCCGAACCATCCAAAAAAACGTTTGAACTGCTCAAAGCCACCCTTGATTTTTCTGGGGTTTAAAGCGAAAATTAAAAAATATGACCTCTTTTATTAGACTAAAATAAGAAATAAAAAAAGCAGGATGAGCTCTTACAATTCAAAATTTTTTAGAGACTTAAAGTGATCGCAATACTTATTTTAGCTCAGGTTCAACTCTAGAACTGTTAGAAGCCTAAGATCACCGACGGGGTACGACGTGTGTGGTACCACCAGGCACCCAAACACTTCTCATTGGAGAGAAGGGAAAAATAAAAATAAAAAATAAAAAAGGGGTAAATTTCACTGATCTCCCTTGAAGTTTCTAACAAATGCAGGGACCTTCCCTGAGGCTTCTGAAATTACTCTGCCATCCCTTTCTTTTGCTAACAATAGTACTACGTATACCGTGCCTCCTCAGAATGTAGCCGCATGCGGGGATCCTACGAGCATTTTCAATCTCAAACCACCTAGAAAGTTGTATTTTATGATCAAAAAGTGTTTTTTTTTTTACTATAAAGGATGGTCCTATTTGTTTCATCTTCATCCACAAATCTTTTTTTTGGTAGTCATTTTCAAAAAACTCTTCTTCTTGTTTTATTTTAATATAAAGTTAATTTGTTTTGTTTGAAAATATTATGAGATGTAGTATTTAAAGGTGATTATAAAATCTTTCTAATACTGTCAATTTTATGAGAATTATCATATGTATATAATGAAAATTGGGTTTCGGTTTATAATCTCTATAATGGAGATGTAAAACTTTGTCGGATATGCTCTCTTCGAACTCTTGAGAGTTGAGATTAAGTCTTTTCTACAATATTTGGCACGACCTCAAAAATCCAAACTTAAAAGTAATTTTATTACATTACTATTTAGTGTAAGAGTCAATTAAAAGACTACTCTTATCACTTGTTTAACTTTATGGTTGAGTTTGCCCAAAAAAGCCAAGTTTTTTTCTTTGTCTTTATTCAATTTTTTTCACGTTCATTAATTTTGCATCAAATATTTTTCGATTATTGATTCGTATCGACTAAAGGAATTGAAAAAGCAACAACTTGCGATCGAAAGTTTTTTTTTTTTTTGAAAAAATCCAAAAGAAGGCAAAAGGACAACTTGTCCTTTTCTTGGTTTTTTTATAAAAAAAAATTGCGGATCGGTCATAATTTTTATCTATTGAATTTCTCTCATCAAGATGAATTAATAATTGTCTTTTTCTTAATTTTTTTATTAAAAAAATTGGGGTTCGATCATAATTTTTACATTTTGAATTTCTCTCATCAAGATGAATTGATAATTTACAAAAATTTGATGCAAAATGAATAAACGTGAAAAGAATAAGGTTTAAAAAAAAAGTTGACTTATTTAGGAAAACAAAGCCTGAATCCGAATAGTTAGTGATATTTTACACAAAAGAACCCATGCCTTTGAAAATTAATCATCCATAGAATTTTTCATAATTTAGCAATTTCAAGTAGATTGGGAAAGGTTAAAAGTTAAAACACACACACCCACACACTCTCTCTCTAGATTGGGAAAGGTAAAAACACTCTCTCTCCCTCTCTCTAGATTGGGAAAGGTTCTCTCTCTCGGTGATAAGGCTAACTGGAAATGTTGAGGCGCGTGCCAGCATTTTTCCACCAAACTAAATTTATTAAATTGATTAAACTTAACTTTTAACGAATTTTTATATAAATCATTCTCCTCACATATACTTATCAACAAAAATACTCCATCTGTCCCAATTTAATTTTCACTCGTTTTATTTAACTGGGTAAAAAATTAGTTATATTTTTAAATCGATAATGAATTTTATGCTCAATATGGATCATGTTCGATAGATCTCGATTAATTTTATAATACAATATTTTTCAAAATCACATAAAATATTATAAATTACAAGATATAATCAATTAAAAAGTGACACGAATTTTCAAAAAAAACTACTCCACTATAAATTGGGACGGAGGAAATATCATTTAGCATAAATAATTTGACTATTGTCATTAACCTCAGTAGAATAAAATACAGTGAAAACCAACCACGAATAGTGTTTGATTAGGGCCCCCAGGCATCTTAAGGCAATTGTAACAACAGAATCGCATGAAATTCCAACCCCAATTGCGGTGGCTGTGGCACTAATCATCCTCTATCAATTCAATTGGGTCCATTTACCTCCAATTGCGGTGGCACTAATCATCCTTCATCAATGATTTCACTTTATGCAAGAAAAAAGTCTTAATTTATTCTCTTCTAGTAGTAAAAAATAGGGTGGAAATGGAGTTTGAATCATCACGAGGTGAATCTCAATTTGCGCGATCTATTATAGGGTGATGTAATTTTAGATTTCAAAAGAAAACACGATTGGTAAACCAATTCCACGGCAATCTCCATGCCGTCACCTATATATAATCCTACTGTTTCTTTGCTTTCGTGTAGGGATGACGTGGAAGTTGAACGAATCGAGCATATGATTTTTCAAGTCCGAATTAAAAATTTAACAAGTCTATAAATTGTATTCAAGTTTATGTTTTCTACAAGTCGAGCAGGCCAATCTCTTTAAAAACTTTAGTTAGTTCGATCATGAACTAATCTCGAGCAAATTGAAATTTTTTTATTCATTAGTGGTATCTTTTAAAAAATAAAAATAAAAATTTGCCAATCGATAGAAGATATCATTTTACATCAGATATGAAATACAAAATACAAGCCTGGGATACTACATCAATTGTAAGAGTCCACGAGACAACCAAACCCAACAACTCAATCATTTCAAGAAATAAGCCCCTAATAGGATAGAAACAAACAAAGAAAGAAAAGTCCAAAGAACACATATACGTATGTGGGAAAACTCGAACTCTTAACCTTCTAATAAGATGCAAGAGTTTTGATAACTAAGCTAACCATAGTTGGTTAGCTTATTCAAGCTTAAATTCAAATTAACAATTTTCTAAAAGATGGAGTAGGATTCAATAATTTGGATTTGTATTCATATCAAAGTAGATACGAATACAAACTCAAATTCGAGTGAGTTCATTTTGTTTGATACTTCTTGGTGAAGAATACAAACCCAAATTCAAGTGAGTTCATTTCGTCGATACTTCTTCGAACCTATTTTTCATTGTATAAAATTTAGCCTTAAACATTCCGATGTTCCCAGAAAAGATTAAATAAAATTTAGAGAGATGTTGGAAAAACCGCCCATACGCCTGCAAGTCTGTAACGCGTCTTTGATTATGGATTATTTTTATGTTTGCTAATTAAAAAAAAGAGATTAAATAAAACTTCGCCTTAAGAAATGGTTTAAATAAAACTTCGTCTCACAGCTGCCTCTCCATCATTCGCCAGCCTGTAAAATCCGGGCAGCTGCCCGGGCTCCATTTGCACGCAACAGAATTCTTCTCTCTCTCTCTCTCTCTCTCTCTCTCTATGCCTCTATATATTCTCACTCCAACCCTGCCAAAAACTCTGCTCCACACTACTCTCTCTCTCATCAGTTCTCGAGCAATTCCCTCCTTCTCTCTCTCTCTCTCTCTCTCTCTCTCTCTCTCTCACATTCCAAATGGCGGTTTCAAACACCTCTCTGGTTGCTCTGATGGCGGTGGCCCTAACCGTTGTCTCTCTCCTCGGAAGCTCTCTCGCGGCCGATGCACCGGCGCCGAGCCCCGTCTCCCCGGCCGGCGCCGTCTCGCCTTCGTTCGCCCTCAGTTGCCTCGTCGCCGTCTCGGCCTTCCTCTTTGGATCTGCGCTCAAGTTCTGAAGAAGATCTCTCGCTGCTTGACGAGAGTCGAGATGATCTTATAGTAGTATATAGTAGCAGTCGTATATGATGGCTAGGGTTTATGGATTGGTTTTATCGTAGTGAGGATTTTGTTTCGGTGTTTTAGATCTACATCTACTTCATTGCTTTTGTAGTAGTACTGCTTCCTTCACCTTTGGTTATGTTGCGATTCTACTTTTTCTAGTGGTTTGTTGATGGCGGGTTTGTGATGATTATATAATACTCTGTTTTGATTCGTAGATCTGTGGTACTGGTTGTGATTTTGTTCGCTTAAAATTGTGATCTGGTGTCAATCGTTTGTTGCTGGTTTTTGATTGATCTGTTTGGTTGGTTGCCGAGGAAATGTAGGAGAATCGTTTCGTAGTTGGGTAGCTTCTTTTTCGTTTTCCTAGGCTTAACCAAAAAGGATAATTGAGAGAGAAACCCTACCTCGACAGGGAAGGCAGAGATTCGAGCCATAGAAAGCGAATTTAGGATCAGGGCTTAATTGAGATTTGAACTGGTCCTTATTTCGGTGTCCGTTGTTTGAAGTCGCATAATGCCTGTGCAGATGTGTGGTTTAGATTCGTGTTTATCCTTGCTCTGGCCAGGAGCATTGAATAATTTCTCGCATGCCTTTATTCCAGTACTTCAAAAGACAGTCTGTATGATTATGGAGAATGGAGATATTTTGATTTTCGTCACGTCATAACCATCCATTCTGAATGGGGAAAGGGAAATCGTACAACGGATTTCTTTTAGCGTTTTGGGTTTCACAGAATTTAATTTTCACAATATTGAGGGCCTGTTCCAAAACCGAGATAAAAACTTATTTTTTGTCTAATAATAAGGTGTGCTCCATAAAAAGATAAATAAGTATTTATTTTTTAAAAAGGTAATTTTAAACTAAAAAATTATGTACTTATGTAAATAATTTTCTTATCATTATGGATCTTGTTTGATAAATCTCATTGAGATCTTTAATACGGTAAAAAAAATTGAAAAATTATTTTTTATTTACATTATTTTTGAGTTTGAAAATGTGAAAATAAGATGCTTATTTGAATTTTCAAAAGGGAACTGATTTTCGCGTTTCAAGATTTACTGCACTGCAGACGCTCTACCTTTTTGTTACATCAGTGTATATTTTGTTTTTACACTGTAATGTAAAAACAAAAAAGTGGAGCGCCTGCAGTAAATTTTGGAGCGCGAATATCAATTCCCTTTCAAAATAAGTAGTTACTCCCTCCGTTCCAAAAAAGGTGTCTTTTTTGGAAAAGCGTGTCATTTTTAATTGTTTATATTTTTTATTGTGAATGTCAAAAAATATGCAATATGGATCTTATTTGATAGATTATAATTAGTTCTATTAAACAAAATTTTCAAAATCACATAAAACTTCATAAATCGAAAGATATAAGCATTTGAAAATGGCACGAAGTTCCAAAAAGGACACTCATTTTGAAACGAATGGAGTATAAAATAAGAAAATTTCTAAAACAGAGGCTGAATTTGTGTGGCGGTCAAGTTCCCTATTATTCCATACGATTGGAATAGAATCCAAACACAAGCGACTTTTCCATTGGACGTGGAGTATAAGGCTGGCGGTCAAGTTTTAGCTAGTAGGGTCCCTACTCCCTATTATACGACTGGAATAGAATCCAAACACAAGCGACTTTTCCTTTGGACGTGGAGTATAAGGCTCCAAATATCTTTTTAAAAAATAAATATTTATTTCATATTTTAAAATTTAAAAATAATGTAAATAGAAAATATTTTTTAAATATTTTTGCACCGTTTAAAGATCTCAATAAGATCTATCAAATAAGATCCATATTGATAAAAAAATTATTTGCGTAAGTATATGATTTTTTAGTTTGAAATTATCTTCCTAAAAAATAAATACTTATTTATCATTCTGGAACGGGGCCTAATTCCCGTCAGCCCAATGGAATATGGCCTCAAATTAAGCCCACTATGTACCCCAGAGTGTACCCCAGAATAATTGGGAGCATTCTCAATGCACTCTCTACAATTGGTTTCTAAAAATTGAAGGGCAAATGATGGTCAATGATGCGTTTCGATAATTAATACCCGTCAAAAATATTTTTAATATTAACAAATGTTCTCAGCATGTCCTTGGCGGGTATTAATAATCAAAACACGTCCTGAGCTATCATTTTTCCCAAAATTGAATTCTAAAGCGTACGCATAAGCACAAGTGGGATCCAATTTTTACTCCTAAGAGCATGTTAATTTAGGGAGTATATGTGCACCTAATGGACTAGTAAGTGCATTCTTTATTTTGTGAACAAGACCTTTATCTTTTGGGAAAAAATAAAATTAACAAACATGTTAGGAGCCATCCTTGGGGGCTTGTTTGGGGAGCCCATTGAAAGACACAATTAAACAAATGGTTTGCTAAATATTAGAAGCCATTTTAAGAGCATTTTAAGAGTGCATGGAGGATGCTTAGTTCAGAAATTTTTATCTATATCCGGAGACCCTCCCCTGCACTACAGGTGCATATTTTGTATTGTCCCTTTTTGCTTAAGAGTATATTTGGCCGTTTGGGGTTTGGCCAATAGTAAATTCGAGCATCTCTAATTGCTTAGGCTATATGACATACACGTCCAGTAAGAGTGGGTTCTATCTATCTTTTTTGGCCATGGACTCCGTGAGAATGTGTGATGGAAAAAGGTGTTGAGACACCACGTGGCGGTGCTTTAAAACTATTGAATAATTACTTATATGATAATGGCCCCTTATTCAGCAATTACATGTCCACGTTAGCTAAAGTTTTCAAACTCATTTTTTTCTAATTTCAACCTACCATCTAGAGTCTAGACTAAACTGTTAAGATGGGTTACCTACTTAAGAAGTTTAATCATTTGGACGGTATATTTGTGTTTATTCAAACTTGAACTGAAAAAATGGTAGTGACAGTGATATTATGTGCCAACCTAATCCATCCCTCTAAGTTGAATCACAAAAGGGTCCTATTAAGCAATTCCTTGAGTACTTTTCACACAATAATATATCTACTAATCGATTGATTTAGGAATCGGAGAGAGGTATTGATTGGTACCATACCGATGTTCATAATTTTTACTTGCAGGCCAAAAGAAGATTGAGGCGCTTATAGCCGCTTAATCAGTAAAGTTTACTTATTTGAGAAGATAAATTATTTGGACGGTACATGTTTTTCAACTTTAAAATGGCCAAGTGGGATAAATTAAACTAAAAATTTGGGTTAAGTCCTCGAATGTGGAAAGGTAGAAGCTGCAAAATTTCATTACAGGTGGTATAGGGCCTACACCGGACCAAATTATTGTGATTTTGGTCTGTCACTTTCCTTTGAAGATTGGTCCCATCCATGTTTGATTTGTAGGTTGAATAATTGGATGGAACGAAGGGTCCAGTTAACTATAAATTGCATCAAAGCAAATGCATTTCCCACACTAGTTGACTTATGGTATGAGATTTAGGGCATCTTTGGAACTTAGAGAAAATAAAGGAAAGGAAAAGAAAGTAGGGAGGAAAATTCTTCTTTGATTTATTATTTTCCTTTTCTTTTCCTCTCAAACCAAATGGGAAAATTATTTTTCCTTCTTTCCCTTTCTTTTCCATAGGATCCAAACAAAGCCTAATGGTTACACTTTATTACACCAACTGGGTTTAAGTTTAAATGAGGATTTGTTTTTGGGCTACCAATTCTAATTTCATATATTACCACCGTTGTTGACAAATAATGTAAATTAAAGCAAAGGCTAGAAGATATCATATTGTTTTTCGAAAACTGAAAAAGTCAAAAGGCATCATCATACATTGTTCTGCCTAAAAAAGGTTTTTTTTGAAAAAAAGCTTTTCTCACATCTAGGATGCCAAATGCAGATCAAATGCCATTTGAGAGAGAGAAAGAGACTAGTGTTTTTTGTATGCTTGGTTCCATCTTAACCCTTTAAAAGTAAAACTACACAGTCGGACAGCATGTGCAAATGATATTATGCAGAGAATGAAAAGAAGAAAATCTTGAGATTAATCTGTAATGAGATTTGAAAAAAAAAAGGAGAAGAAATTGATAATTAGCATGTGAGAGGCGGTTGTGTCTCGCTGCGGGAGTTTGATCCGGGCACCCTTTTGGTTTTTCCTGCTCCTCTCCCCCCCCCCCCCCCCCTCGCTCTCTCTGCATCTCTCTCTCTCTCTCTCTCTCTCTCTCTCTCTCTCCATATATTCCCAACAGATTTGTAATCTTCTCTCCTTTATTGAAGACGAACGTGACCCATTTAGACATTAAGTTTTTTCCCACAAGTTTAGTACTTTTACTGAGTGTTGCTTTACGGATTATGGTAGGGGTGAGTAGACATATAAAGCGAATTCACAAGAATGTCGATTTACATACTTATACAAGTATGAATAAGTTACGGATTACTCCTCATTCTTTGACACTTAGGGTGAAAGAGGGATGCCCCATTGCCTAGCATTCCCATAAATTTGTCATTTTGTTGTGGTGCTTATCAGGAGAGAAAGCGGAATGTGGTGGCTTCACCTATTGGAGCTATTTGTCAATTCGATTTTGCAACGAGGCTCACCAAGAGACGAAGTGGGATGCAGCAGCTCCCCCTCTTAGCGACTTCAATTTATGCCATCTGTCAAGATAGAAAGAGAGATGTAGCGATTTTTGTGAATTCAATTAGTGCTACCCCGTATCTAAATCATGTTCAATGGCCAAAACAAAAAGGGAAATGATTTTGGCACTCCACAATTTGTCTTTTACTGATCATGTTATATGTATTTTTAACGCCTAAAAACAAATATTGGAGTGTGACTATCAAAAAGTAAAGCGCCCAAATCGTTTACCAAACAAAACTGATGGAATGAGAAATAAGTAGGCATATTGAGAGGAGAGGCCTCTAATTGGCTCCCTTTGAGTCAAACTTGATTTCCTCCACCTCACAATGAAAGTTTCATGGAATTATAACAAACCTTCTCATTCATTCATTTATGACGTCTTCCAACTGGAGAAGATTATAACTTATCACAGTGGAATTAGAGGAGACTCCATAAAGGTTGTTGAAAGCTTGACAGGTAGGCCCCCTAGTTTCCTTTTCAAATGAGAACATATGCAACTAATTTTAGATGAGATTAAATATTATTGTATGCAAGGAAACTGTTGTTCAAAACCTATATACGTTTCATCGCTTCAGCCGTCCAGCACAATGCAGAAAAAAAGAAGACAGAGCAATGCTACAAGCCCCGACGTCTCGGCGCATATGTTGATGTGATTTTTTTTCCCATTTTGTATATAATAACTACTCCTACATGTTTGTGCCTTGGAAGTTAATGATTGTGTAAACCTGTAACGACGCCGCTGATAGTTTTTGCTCTCTTTTTTGGGCACTTTCGGAAACTCACTGATAGGTTATTCATTGAGAAGAGTCAATAATTGTTTCTTGACAAGGTCCATAAGATTCACCGTACCACCATAGCATATCCTTGCCTAGATTAATGCAAGGCAGGCCAGGCATCTCTCGTTGAATCAGTCTTTAATTTTTGCCCTTTTTTTCCTATTAAGCTTCTCATCCAACGCGCGCAGTACTGTTGATGACATTGCAAATATTTCTACCAGTGACGAAACAAATATTGTTTTTCTAAAAAAACCTTTGAGCCATAATAATTAAAATGGCTGAACTATTTCTCTGATTCATTTTCTCTCGAGATGAAAGGTGACGATACAAGCAATCAGTACTTAGTAAAATAATAATACTGTAATAATAATACTACCACATCTCACACAGTTAAAGATCGAACACATGCAGGCAAGCAGGCAGAATTTCATCTTCTTCCTCATGTGATCACCTTTCTCTCTCTTCCGACAAAACTTCCATTGTTGTCCCAGTCATAGTTCATTTCATCTATTCTGAATCCGACTCCATATTACCCATCGCCTTTAGCCCTCTTGGTCTCTGCATGGCACCAAAATACATGAGAAAAAACGCTTTCTAAACCGAACCTTATGTTCCAATCACTTGGGTTGGCTGAAAAAAATGCTTTCTGTGAAGGAAAAAAAGATATTGGGAGAAGATTTCGTGCGTTTTGGTTGTAATCTTGAAAATCATGGTAGCAGTGACTAGGAAAGCGACGGTTGCGGTCCCATGGTAGTGATAATTGGGAAAACGTTTTTCAGCTTTAAAAGTGAACATTTTCATGAAAACCAACGCATTTTTGTTTACCACGCCAAATATTTTGGATTGACTCCAACATTCGGCCGTGCCAAAACACACGAAAGGGATGTGTAAAACATTGTCCGGAAAACATTTTCGCAAAAAACAAAGCGCAAAACAAAAATCCCGTGTAAAGGTACCTTCTTCGAGATCTTTTTCTCCCGGACCTCGTACCGCTCTAGGGTCAGATCACATAGCCACGCCCCAGGGCATACCAACTGTATCAAACACGGAGAAAAAATATATATAATTTACTAGAAGTTCAAAAACAAAAAACCATAAATTATCAGGTTCGATCTTCAGGCTCTCCAATCACAGAAAATTTCCCACAAAAATAAAAATTCAAATGAAACGAAATAATTTTATTGATTCAATTATTTCTTTAATATAGTAGTAAGTACCATATTCAAACCAGTCTTGGCAGCAAAAGTCGGACCAATTCAATAACATCAGAGTAGCGTAATATAGACAATATCATCAAATGGACCAAAAACAATCCAAACCCTTCAAGTGTTAGGTGATCCTTTGTCCTTCAGTGATTTGTCAGTATCCAAAATAGTCATATTTTGATGGGTATTATGTGCATCACAAGTTACGGATATTCCAATTACGTACCCATAGCCACCCACCAGAGAAAGAAACCCAAGGGTTCTGATTTTCTCCGGTTCAAGTTTTGATGGACGGGGTATTTCAATTCTGAACCATACGTTGACATAAATGACATCATTGATTGCAGCAACGGACGATCCAGCTTCGGACTGTCTGTCCAATCCAAATAATAATAAGGATAGAAAAAGATCCAATTGTTTTTACACATATACCGTATACCTGGGTTTAGACTTTAGTGAACACCATCTATTTTAATCTTGATACATCTCTCCCATAATCAAGAATTAATCCCTCACTCCTTACGTCACCTAATAAGAATGCGATTCGTCAACGTTGTATTTTTTTAATGATTTGAACCGTTTATTTCTGCCAATCAAATAAGATAATTGGACAACTATAGGCTAGGCAACCACAATATGTTGAGACCGTCAAAATTCGATTCCAGAAGTGCTGCTACGATCGCCGCGACCATTCCACTGCTTCATGGGGGCCCACTCCAAATTTCGCCCACGAATTCAGAAAACATACCTAACTAATACGTGATTAAGCTGGTTATATAGCCCTATTAAAATTAAATTTTATGGGCATTTCTTTGTATATTTTTTAGGCACGAAGTAGGCCCCACACGGAGCGGTAGAATGAGTGTGGTGATCCTAGACTTACTGAATTCTATAACTCTATTTTACCATTCTAGTAGTAGTATATAATTAAACTAGCAATTGTTAATATGCGATTAACCGGATTTTTTAAACCGAGTTACCTTATCCATACTACTACTATCATTTATCATTAATTAATTAAAAAGAATTTAACCTTATTCATACTACTATCATTTATCATTAATTAAAAAGATTTTAACCTTATTCACGGGACGTCAACAAACAAAATGCGAGTCATATGATCAAAAGTAGATTAATAGTTTTGGAACTGATGCGTTGAAGAAGATTAGATTAGATTAGATCAGAGCATGAACTGACACGTGTACGTTCGCATCCCACTAAACTTGTCTTTTAGCACACGCCTTCGCGGGCTTTCCAATGGGCCGGAAATAAAAAGGTAAAGAAAAACCCGCACACCAATAAATATCACAAGCCCCACCAATAATACTAGTAATTATTATGCAATAACCAAACCAAACCCACCAAATATATATTATTAAATAAAAAGTACAGTACTACTAAAATCGTAGGAGTAGTATCTTGTGCATTTAAGGTGAACAACACTTTGTCACGAGTAATTCCTTCTCTGACCTAATAATCGGCCCTGTGCCCTTTTATTTTTATTATAACCAGGTGTTTGCGCCAACGCCAACAAACTTTTGCGTACCGGCTCGATTATTGATCCTAAATCAATCTCCGGTGCTACTGTTAATGCACCTTGTTTTGTTTCTTTCTAAATTTAAACCTTTCACTAGCTAAATAAAAGCAACACGAAAATCGTCGTTTTTCCATAACTAACGTATACACACCCTAGGATAAATTTAAAAAAAACGTATACACACCCCGACTAATTTTGTAGTGACTAATCTAACAATCTACTACCGGAGGTACTTTTGAAATGGGGATAAAGTCTTGTATGAACTAACTTCAACGAATTGAAAGTACCTGGATGGTTTCGAACCTCAACTTGAAATAGAGCAAATTCATAGGTGACCTTAAACCCGAGCAAATTCTTCGGATTTGAAAATCGCAATTTTAGTAAATAAAAATAAAAATAAAAAATTCAATCCCCTAAAGTTCAATAATAAACATGGAAAAGCAATCCACTAATTAACGAGTAAATTGTACAGTTATGACTATAAAGTTGGAGTCATTTACTTCACATAAAATACTGATCTCGAGAACAATAAGTCTAGGTACACTACATCCAACCACTACACCATTCACTACATTTTTTATAGGGCCCACTCCGGGTCTCAAAAAAATACAGAAAAACGCCCATAATTTTAAAATAATATATTATGGGACTCTGTAAAAAATTAGCTTCAACAAATATCGGTAAGTATTATTTCTAGATTCGTAGGGGCGAAACTGTGCAGTTAAACAGTTTCGTCCCTACAAATCAAGAAATAATACTTATCGATGTCCGTTTGAGCTAATTTTTTATAGGGTCTCATAATATGTTATTTTAAAATTTATGGACATTTTTCTGTATTTTTTTAAGACCCGAGATAGGCCCCACAAAGAATGTAGTGAATGGTGTAGTGGTTGGATGGTAGTATATGTAACATCTCTCTCATGAGAATGACTTTTGATTATAAAAATATTGCTTCCAAATTTTACGCTACTTATAATTAATTTCTTTACTTTTTCCTTTCTACAAAATCATTTTTTTCTTTTGGAATGACGAAATTAATACTATAGAAAATGTTTCTTTTGACTGTGTTTCTTTAAATTTCAATTTTTAAAAAAAAAGCATGAAAATCTAGAGAGAGAGAGAGAGAGAGAGGGGGTTTACATTGACAGTGCGTTGAATGAACTTGGCTCTCTTCTTGGGTCTCTGAGGCAATTTGGAGCCTTTGAAGGCGATGAAATCCTCCTCCTTCTCCTTATTCGTCAACGCTATCACGAATTTCGGCGGCCACACCGCCGGGATCGCATCACTCCCCGACGAAGACCCTCCCTTCTTGCTATCCTGCGCTGCCGTCTCTGACGACCCTGACCCACCACCATTATTAACATCGTTATTATTATTATTATTCGTATGACTACTAATATGGTTGTGATGATGATGATGATTATTAATGGTAGTAGTGGTGGCGGTGGTGTTATGGTGCGCACTGCCTCTCTTATCCTGCGCACCCACCCTGTCCGGAGATGATATCCCCCTCATCACCCCGTTGCTGTGCCCCTTCATCCCACTCGGATTTTCAGAATTCCTACACACAATAACAAACAAATAATACAATCAGCACAGACACACAAGTATAAAGTGTATAATACAGGAATATCACCATATCCAAACACTTGAAAATAAAAAAATAAAATAAAAAAAGAACAAGAAAAGGTGAAATTACTGATATAGCCTTGGGGTGGTGATCCAGATCGGTGCAGGTGGAAGGAAAGCTTAATCTGGAAGAATCTCTTTGTTTTTGCGTGGAGAATGCTGGAGGGTTGTTTTGGGGAAGTTACGTCGGTGTTTCTGTTTCTGGGTCGGCTTTAATATGTGGGGTTTTCCATTTGTTTACTTTTCCTAATCTATTCCGGAATAAAGTCTGTATATAAAACCGAAGATATTCGGGACAAGCGTACCAGTCAATCTAACGTTTTGCACAGCTGAGGAATACAAGGGGAGAGAGGGAGAGAGAGAGAGAAAAAAAAAAAGAAAGAGGAAAGAGGTCCGGTTCCTTTCAAGATCTCAGCCGTCGGATTAGGTCCCCTCCGGAATTTATTTGAGGGAACGGGTCGGCATCGCGGACCAACAGTGACGGGGCCTGTGGGCCAGGGTTCCTAATCCAAAGCCGGATCGGACGGTCTGGATTGGAGGAGGGGTTTGTTTTGGCGGTGCACGTGGCAGAAGAGCTATCCAAGTTTTAAAAGGGCCAATCTCGAGTTTCCTGTGGGAGCTGGGATCAAGTGTTGTCGACACGAATAGGACCCCTCCCCCAGGTGATAGCCTCCCCTAGTTGATAAGAGCCATGCTGAGTACCCGAAAATAGAGAAATCAACATGGTCCACCTTTACCTTGAAATGAATCAAAATTATTGATTTTTCATTTATATGTATTTTCGGGGTACATACAAGTATTGGGAAAAAAATGATGTGGTAATAGTGTTTTTTTTTTTTTGGAAAGTGATAATGGGGGTAGCACCTACTAATAATTAGGCATGCCATTATTTGAATAATTCAACCCCGTGGCCCCACGTAACAGTTATTGAGAGACAACCTATAACGTAAGGACACTTAAATGAAGAAGAAAATACGTACGAATTTTGAAATAAAGTACTCCAAATTACGACAGTAATGGTTAAGATATTCATCAAATCCTATTCATAAAAGGACTTATGCTTCCCCTTTCCAAATCCAAAAAAAATAAAGGGCTTCAAGTTATTCATCAAATCCTATTCGTAAAAGGATTTCGGGTCAATCCCACCAACCAATGCCTTATCGTTTCTTACGCTCTTATTTGAGTTATTCACGCTCCCGCCTCTGCCTAAAATATATGTACTTATTTTTCAAATAAATAGTTATTTTTTGAATTAAAGGTAATATATTGTCTTATAAAACAAAAAATAAACACTTAAAAAATAAGAACCTCAGCAAAACGGGACCGCTTCCCTTAAAAAAAAAAGGACTTTCATGCTTATAACCGCGGGACCCACACAACAAAAAAAAATTAAAGTAATGGTACTAATCAGAGCTCAAGTCCGCTCCATCAATTTTTTGGTATATCAGTCTGCCAAGTCTTTTTCAGCCGCAAGATTGTGTTTAGAGATTCTCTTGAAGAATCATGGTCCTACGATTGAAAAATACAAGGTAGTATCAAGACGAAATTGGATCGCCGAAAGTCTCAAAAAATAAAATTAAAATATACTACTTCATATGTGATAGCCACTTGTGGCCTACGTCAAATAAAAGTGCAACTGGAGAGTATCCCCACTGGTTCATTATTTTTTTCAAGGACTTTCCACTTGTGTTTGGTAGGCATTATTTGCTTATTGAACTTCATTTCTTATTTTCTGTCCCAATACAGAAGTAAAATAGTAAAAATTCAAAAACAAAATAAAATATAAGTAAATAAAGGGCACCTTAAACTTTTTTTAATTTTTTTTTTTTGACATGCGTTAAAATGCAAACCCACGTCATCCTACGTGTCAGTGAACGGGTGGTGAGGACCGTGGACCAAAATAAAGCTGTACTTCACAAACATTGAATCATTTCTCTTCTTTATGTTTCTTTGAATCGTTTCTTCAAGAACCCATTAGGTAAAGTAGGGAAGATGTCCCTTCAAAAAAATAGTATTAAAGTACGTAAAATGACACATGGTTTCAAATCAGTTGTGAAGCACATAATGGGTCTCCCATGATGATTTAAACTGCTCATCTTTGTTAAGATCTTATTTTATGGGTGCATATAAAAAATCAGTTTCAACAGATATCGACAAGGGTTTTTTCAAAAAATTTAACCCTTACTGATATCCGTTGGAGCTGATTTTTTATAGGCACTCTCAAAAAAATATTTTAAAAAATATAAGTGGCTCGGACAATTTTTGTGGGGCTTGAGATGGGCTCCACAAAAAATATATGTACATGATCTGTGTGAAAGGATATGTGTTGGGATCATTATTGGTTTCAAAATTGGTTAAGGCCGTGAACCAAAATGCTACTCCCTCCGTTCCTAAATGAAGGTCCATCTTTCCTTTTTGAGTTGTTCCAAAATAATAGTCCTTTTCCAAAAATGGAAGGAAAAATTTGGTGATTTTCCAAAAATGTCTCTCATAGGTGAATATAAGTATTGAAAAGTAGATAGAATATAGGAGTAATGGTGGAAATGATGGGTATTGTAGGTGTAATAATTGCATATCCTTTTAAAAAGTTGGAATCCCCAAGAGGGACTCTCAATTTGGAACGGAGGGAGTAATAGCAATGATCCATCTGATGGCCCACACAATATACACATGATAACAAGATGACCCACTTGATGTTTATACTGATTGGACTATCTTCTTGTCACGTGTATTATGTGGGCCATCTTTGCATAAATTATTATTAATAGTATTTTAGGCTTGGAATAGCATTGGTTCATCTTTAGACCTTATATTCTGCCAAGAGAAATAAATTCTATTTTTGAATTAAAGATGATATATTGTGAGAGAATGATCTGTCTTATAAAACGATAAATAAGTACTTAAAAAACCCTTCACAGAACAAGTCCTAAATTCTCATGTCCAAAACCTCTCAACTGATATTAACTACTTAGGATTTAGTCCATATCGAATTTTCCTCCCGACTTTAATTGGGATTCCTTTAATTGGGATTCCGCAAGTGGGGCGGTGTAATCAGTCTCAAAAATTACTTGTGGTGAACTTAAACGGGCCGAACGTCTAGTAATAAAAAATGTTTTTTGTACAGTAATGTTACAAGCACGTGAGGCCAACAACACCGAAATCCCGGTACCGATTTCAAAAACCATTGCTAAGCACAATTTCCAGGCCCAAGGACCACGAAAAGTTATCCAGTGCCCCACCACATGTTGGCGAAACACCAGATCTATCGCAAATTATATTAAGTATTATCTTAAATTAATGTGTGGTGGGAAGAGATTATGACATGCACCCTTTAAAAAAAACTGCTTATCCACGTCATTTTAAATATTTTGTTTTGACTTACAGTGCACTCCAATTCAGTGCAGCCTGTAAGATAAATTCGGATCGTCCATATTGATAATCAATGGTTCAAATATATTTGTTATCTTTTACCGGTAATAATTAACTTTGACCAGTAAAAAATAACAAATATTTCTGAACCATTGATTGCTGAATGAACAGTCCAGATCTGCCATGCAAGATGCACCGCAGGGGAGTGCACTACGGGATGTACAGGAGTACTCCACAGATACTCATAATGTTAGCTTATGAGTTTAAGTTATATTTCCTGTGAACTTCAACAAAAATTAGATTCAATATTTTTTCTTTATTAGTTTCTCATGCCGTGACAAATGATTTATAAAATAGAAACCGTTTCATTTGCTTGTCCCTACTCAATTTTTACTCAATAAAGAATTAATCATAGTTTTTAAATTACAAATAGCTTTGATATGCCATATGAATCTCAATTAATTTATAAAAAAAACATACTTATTCTACTATTAATTGTTAAAATAATCTTAAAACAACACCAAAAAGGCAAAAACCACAACTGGAACGGATGGGGCAAGTCCCAACCCAACTTAGAGCCTGTTTTTCTTTTTTTCACTACAACTTTTTGAGTTTAGTTAAGTTGTTCTCACTAAATTATAAAAATTTTGTCAAAAGTTAAATTATTTTCATTAAACTATAATATTGAACAAATTTTTTATACTAACCGAACACATTTTTTAAAAACTTTTAGGTCCCGTTCTGCTAAAGTTTATTTATTTACGAGACAGATCATTCTCTCATAATATATCACATTTAATTCAAAAATAAATATACTTATTTTATTTAATAAAACGCACACTAATTTAGTAAAAAAAGGAGTAACTTTATTTTTTTTTTGGGTAAATAGGAGTAACTTTATTACAAAGAGCTAACCCACAAATTCGAGGAAACGACCCCTCGATAATCTCTCCAAAGCCAACCGATGGAGTACAACTTATAAAGCGCGTGGGGAAGCCACCTTCGCAGAAACTTACGCGTACCATACCCATAACCAAGTCCAATTAGGCTCAGTTACGCAACCACCAATCCCACCCACGCGCCACTCAACAAACCCACATAAACAATCCTTTCAAACGTCTTATGCTCTCGCTGTCGTTCTCAATTTTCGAGTTTGCAAATTGCAAAATTATTTGAAATGCGATTGCAAGATATTTTTATGTTAGCGCACGCGAATTATGTGACTGAGCACCACCAACCAACCAAAAAGACAAAAAGCCGAACATCAGATTGTAGCAAATAATATAACCAGATCGTGAATCAGACGCGCCGCCAAGTGAGATCGCGTACCTGAGAATGCGATGTGATGGCGACGACGGACGTTGCCTGAGATTCAGATAGCCGTTTCCATTGGCCGTGCCGTTGGGTTGATGATGTAAAGCACTACCGTCCTTGTTGTTCGTATCGGATCTGATGACGCGCCGATCGACCCGAGCCGTGGTCCGATGAACCGGGTCGGAGCCGTTGTTGTTGTTGTTGTGGTCCTTGTTGACCTGGCTCTTCATGCACCGGAGCCGCTTCCGATTGCCCCACTGCAGGAACGAGTCGGACGACGTCGTGGCGACCACCGACGACGAGGATCGGGTCTCCGGCGGGTGAGTGGCTGTCCGGAGCAATCCGCTGTCACTGTTGCCGAGTACTCCTCCCGGTCTTTCTCGATTGTGGTTGCTGGTGCTGTTATTATTGGTATTGGTAGTAGTATTATTCTTCTCCATCATCTCCCCTTTTTCTTTGGGCACACCTGTCATGTTAACCCTGGTTAGTTTCTTCCTAATCTAACCACGGTTAATCAACACCCAACCCCCACAAATTCAACACTGATAACAAAACAAAAAAAACAAAGAAAAATGTGAATGTATCTACTCTCTCTCTCTCCCCCTCCCTCTCCCTCTCCCTCTCTCTCTCTCTCCAGCTTTCATGAGCGATGATGATGACTGAATTCGAATATTTTGCCGAAATTAGCAGATCTTTGCTTGCAGAATGAAAACTGTCACAGGGTTCTCAAAATGGTCTGCTTGCAGAAGATCTGCAACGTGGAGAGTAAACAGAAATTCTATCTTCGGCACTGTTAATTTTCGGAAAATTTGGAAGGAAAAAAAAAGTGAGCGAGAAAATGAGCGGAAGGAAGAAAGGATCCAAAATTATTATTTTCTCAAGACAAAATTCAAAATTTCGATCTTCTTATCTTCAGCTCACGCATTCTCGGCGGTCAATCAAAGGTGCTGTTGACAAACGAGATTTGAGAAACTTCGAACCTCCTTTAAAGATGGTACGACTTCAAGGGGAAAAGAACACAACAATTCTCATCTTAACGTTGAAGTTTCGATGCCTTTGCTTTAGCTTACATTTTCACGGCGGCCAATCGTAGAATTCGATAATTGAGAATCAACGAACTGCTAAAGATTTGGTTTGTTTTGTTATACCTCAAGTGTCCGGACCAGCTTTAAAAAAAAAAAATAACACAGTAATTTCGGAAGAATTCAAGACAGAGAAAGAGGTAAGAGAGGTGCAGAATCGATGACGAATCTCCACCAACAAGCCCAAAAATAGGTGAAAACCCTAAAATCAAAAGATTAAAAACAAAACAGATACAGAGTAGGCAGCAAACCACCAAATTAGTCCAAGACTCCAAAGAACCTCGAATAAAGGATGGATCAAATTGTAACACCCCACACACACACAAGAGAGAGAGAGTGGCTGCCGAAACTGAAGATTTTTTTAACAGGTAGAGGAGAAACAGGGCAGAACAATAATGCATATGTAGGATGTATGAGTCTACCCTGCGTATTTGAAAACCGACGCCCGGCGATAAACAGTAAGAATGATGGATCGGAAGCAGCTGGAGGATCAACCTCGCATTACCCGAAATCTTCAACTTTGCTCCAGACAAATTCCGTTTCTTCCCTCGACCAAATCGGTTAATCGGAACCGCAACCGATTCTCCTAGACCGCTGCAAAAGGGAAAATCAATCAGGTCAGCTTCAACCCAAATGGCTCAATTGATTTGCCTGGAACAGTCCGCGAAAACTGCAATGGCAAAGATCAACAACCATTCTTTCCATTTCGATCTGTTTTGAGATGAAGATGTTAATTCCGTACCTCTCTACACTTCGATTGTGAACAAAACAATATTTCTCCTCAGTACTTGGACTTGGCTAATCTGATTTGCGACGAAAACACGGATTAGTGTCGCCGTTGGAGTCTTGAGATTGTGAATTTGGTAGTCTAATTCTGTCTGATTTGCAACCACCGGTACTGATCTCTCTGTAGTCGGGATAAACGGAGATTATTCGTCTGAAAACTGCCTCAAAAATCTCCCGGAAATGTACCTGTACGATAAAGATTCATCCACAAACGAAGTTAATTACACGGATTGATGATCAAAAATGGGTGGAAATGAAACTGTCTGCCCGATTACAAACCTCTCAACAAAAGTTAACTCTCTAATCCCAAACAAATCTTCACAAATCTTCACGAAAAGCTAGGTAAAGCGTTATCAAATCCACTTCAAATCCCTTCAAAAGCCTCTTCAAATGTATCTGTCAGAATTCATGAACGTACAAAAATCAGTTTCTGTACTTTCTGTATTACAAAAAAGAAAAACAAAAAATACAACTACATCTTCAATCACATACTCTTTCTCTCCCTAAAACTCTTCTCTTTCTAACTTTCTCCGTGTAGCAATATCCAAACGAAATCAGACCAATCCTCGTAAACCCTCTTCAAATGTACCTGCCAAGAACAAGAAACTGAATTCAGATTACTAATCACACGTAAAAACAACAGAAAACCCGAAATCGCTTCTCAATTACAAACCTCGGCTCAAATACCTCCCTCTCTCTAATCCAAATCGTCACCAGCTCCAGATCTTCAACATTACACTGCGCGAAACCCGTTGAAATTTCCCAGAAAAATCTCTCTGTCTTGCTCAATTTTCCAGGAAACTGTGAAGGAAAAAAAAAAACAGAGAGGAGAGGAGAGGGAAAGAAAAGAAAGAGAGCCTTGTTCTGATACAGAAACGAGAAATGATCTCTCTCCCTCTCGACTCTGTTTTTTATACCCTCCCATTTCCATCTGCCTATTGCCCACCGTCGATTGCTAATCGGACGGCTCAGATCTCTTCGGTTTCTGATAGTGAGGGCCGTTTCTTGGACGCCGTAGATGTGCCCCCACCCGAACACTGCACTACTTCACGACGTTACCCTACTTGACGGAATCTTTGAACGCCGTTTGTTTGCCGTCACTTTGATTTATTGTCCTCTCTTTTTTTTTTATAATAACGGGGGAGTATTTTATTATTAATTATTATGTAGACGGGAGACCTTTCTTTCTCGCTGTGTGGCGCTTAGCGTGGTTTAACTCAACCAGGGGTAGTGAACAGACCGCGGTTGAGTTATTTTACTCCACCAATCGGTGGGCCGACTCGTGTACTACTGTTTCTCGTGCACAAGTTGCTCATCTCATGTGGCATTAGGCTTCATGATCCAAAAAAAAAAAATGTGGCATTAGGCTTCCTTTGTTAGGTTTTTATTTTTTACGTACTTATTTTTTATTTTGCGAGACATTCTGTTATCTTATACTCAGTAATACATTATTTTTAAGTTAAAAAATAAATATTTATATTAGTTAGTGAAATACATCCTAAGCACTAAAATATATGTAGGATCGGTTCAATTAACACATATTTTGACACAGAAAATGACATTCAACTTGTATAAAATTCATTTTAGAGTCTCATACAAATGCTCAGAGCAATTCAATTTATATAAGACTTTTTTTTTAGAGTTTCTATTAAAAAAAATCAACTCATTTGAATATTGATAAGCGTTTGATTGGGATTTGTCCGTAAATTTGACAGGATAAAAACTAAATAAATCAAAATTTGACAGGTTATAAACTAAATGAATCGATCAACCCTTTACCAATATTTGAATGAGTTGATTTTTTTACGAAACATATTTTAGACAAATTAAACGTCTCCAATTATTGACGTGGGGCTCCAGTTTTTTTCTTGGGTGCCAAAGTATGTATCCCCATAACTACATGTATATGTTTAACTTTTTTTTATAATGTAGAGTGTCCAAGAGGAAGTTGTGCGCTAAAACCCTCACCAACCTTTGAGACATTTCTATAACCCTCACCAACCTTTTCAGACATTCTTATGGAAGCCTGTACGTAGGTGGCCTGAGCGAGACTGGAACTAGGGATTGGGGAGCATACCCAAGTTTTAACCAGCTAATCAAACGAACTACTTGGGTTCATTAAATGGTAAATCTATCTTTATTATAAAATAGAAGGGTGTGAGGATAAGGGCCTGTTTGGATACCTCATTTTCAGCTTTTCCATTTCTAATTTTTGGATTTTGGGTGTTTGGCAGCCCAAAGCCAAACCTCATTTTGAGAAAATGAATTCTTAGATTTTGTATTTAGAGGCAAAATCCGAGAATGAGCCTGGGAGGTCCTTTTCCCGGTTTTGGCTTTTCCCATTCTATATTGAATTACCAAAATACCCTACCTATACTTAGCTATTTACCAGTTTTGCCCTCCCTTTATTTCTTTATCCTTCTCTCCTCAGTCCTCACCCATTCTCGACACCAATATTTTCTCTCTTTCTCGACACCAGAGTCAACAAGAACTTGACGACACCGTCCACGCCGTAGACCGAATTCGACGGTCCATTTGGCCCTCCAACCCTGTCGATCTTGGCAAGCAGATTCTTTGTCCTCTTCTCCTAATAGGTACTTCTCATGGTGGCTCCGGAGCCTGACCGTTTTTGCCTTCTGGAGTAGCTCCATGCCTCCATTCGGCTCTGCAAAAATCCAAGGAGGGGTTCAGAAATTAGATCTGGAATAGGAAGTGGGTGGAAGAGTTATTTGTTGGATTTCTTACTTGCATTAGCGATGAGAGATCCAATGAATTGAGATGTGAATTATGAAACGGTGTGAGACCCAAAAAAAATTACATTCCCCAAAAATATGTATAAATAACATTATTTGTACATCTTTTGATAAAATAATAAATAATCAAGGACAAAATGGTAAAAAACCAACCCCAAATTCATTTTGATCATATATCTTCCAAACACTACAAGTGTTTCAAAATACATTCTGCATATATCTCCCAAATACTCCTATTATACTCAAAACACATTTTGACCATAATCTAAAAAGCCAAAAAGTTAAAAAGCTGAAAATGAAAAGTCAAAAAGTAGGCTCCCAAACACCCCTAAGTTGTTAGAACGGTTTAGATTCATTCGATCCAAAGGCTGTAGTGCATCCTCCCACTTCCCAGTTAAGTGCCCATGGTTTTCACCTAAATCACACAACTACCATCATCTTCCAACAGATATGTGTAGTGCCGCAGGCACGGGGTAGCACTAGTACTAGTATATACAATAAGAATGTAATTACTTAAAATAAAATGAAACTCCTCTCTCTCTCTCTCTCTCTCTCTCTCTCTCTCATGGAATTTTCTCATTTTTTTTTTCATCTTTTTATTTATTATTCTACACTTTTTATAAAATGTAAAACATATACTACTTTATTTTGCTTGAAAAGAAAACTAAGTTCAATCAATAACATAACAAATACTCCTTGAAACCTATCTCTTTTCTTCATTTATTTGTTTTTTTATTGTTGTGAATTTTCTTAATTATTTTGCAAAAAATGCAATAAATTCCAAGAGCCATACGCATCAATTCATTGATATATAATAAAACAGCTAAGTATTTGAATCCTATGTATATAAATCTAACGGCCAAGACAAGGTTACCCGAAATCCTAAAAATCTGGAACATTTGTCCTTTTTTTTTAACCTTTAATGTTGTCAAGAATAAACTACAGCCGTGTTCTTCCTAAATTATTGTTTTTTTTATTTTTTGTATTTTTCTGAATTGGCATTCGTCTCGATGAAAGAACTTTAAATACAAAAAAATTACAATCCGAAGGCCCAAAAAAAAATTCCCTACAGACAAGAAAAATCTGGAACATTCGTCTTTTTTTTTTTTTTTTTTACCTTTAATGTTGTCATAGTTGAACGATTTTTCCATATTTGAATCATTTGTTTATATATTTTTCAATTCCTCCTGTTGATTGGAATGATTGCAACTAATGACAAAAAAATAAATTTAGGCCAAACGACCCCATAATAACAAAATACTTTATATGCAGGAAAATTATAAAAGTCAATCATGGCCTTCAAAAACATTTTTGATTCCTTTATACCTGTGGCCCACAGAATAGCCCTAAATGGTTTATTGAAGGACAGTCTAATTTTCCACAAAAGAATTGTTTTTTTTTTTTGTTATATGGAGACGACCAGCAGTTCAGCACTTGACATCCCTCCGTGGGTGACTTTAGCCACATAATCCATAACTACGGTTCTTGGCTTTCATTCTCTTTCGTTCTGCACTCGCACTTTTACTTTTTCCACTCACAAATTTTAAGAGTAGTCTGTGATGTTCGTGAAAGACGTTTTCACGTTTGTTCTCGCGCCCCGCACACGTAGATGCACACGGAATGTGTGATTCAGGCCTTAAGCTGCTAGTTATTGGAGAGGAGAGGTCCATTGGGACCCGGCAATGCATGGGGACAGCACGACGAAATTCGAAGGCATACCAAAATAGCAATGGCGGAATCAAAAATGTAATATGTTCTAAGTTAAAATAGGTTAACGAGTGGAATGAGTTAGGTTAAAATTATTCGGACTAAAATTTACAAATAAATTTTTTTATTTTTTTCAAAGCTGAACTGGGCTATAGCCCACCTTTCTATACTCATAGTTCTGCCCTGGCATGACGAAATTTGAGTCAACTTAATCCTAACCCAACTTATGGTATAAATAATCACAAGAAATGGATGAGTTCAGATTAATATTAACGATGCCAGCGTGGCTTTGTCCAAGTGGCAGGAGAGGTCAGCTTAAGCGTCCAGGTGAGAGGACGATGGAGCTACGCTCAACCTGCGTTACAATTTAACTATTAACCAAAGTTGTACCGGTCAGCCTACCATTTTCACTACTGAAATGGTATGTATCGGTATCGGATTGTATCTCGGTACCGTTTTAGTTTTACCACAATTAATATTTTATATATATTTAATATATATCTACCAGGTTGCAAAACCATTTTCATGAAACAAATGACCGCAAAAAATTATCCAAAAAAACTCAAAACAAAGTTATGAAATAGATCAGGATTCCATCGTGATCTTAATCGAAGAAAATCATATATAAGCCTATAAGTTTCTTTTAATTAGTTTAGATCCCACAACTTATGACATAAAAAAAAAGAGAGAAGGTAATTTTGTACCGTCCGGAACACCGGAAAATGTCCGAAACAGATCGGTATCGTCCGGTACATCAGGTATTGGCCGAAACTGACCGATATTTCAACCGGAATGGATCTTGAGTCTTTGTGTTCCGTTTAAGCACCCATACCAGCCGGTACGAAACAGATTTCACAACTTTGCTATTAACCACTAATCGACTAACGATGTCGCTCTCTCTATGATAAACAAAAGATTTCACAACTTTGCTATTAACCACTAATCGACTAACGATGTCGCTATCTCTATGATAAACAAAAAATAATAATATTATGAACGATTATTGCTAGCTCTACGTGAAGAAAATCGAACATATTGTTTTCTCCAAACTATACTTGAAAGTACACATGAATCCAAACATTATCCCAATGGATAGAGCTTAGAATTTCTATAAATGGTGTCTGTGAATGTTAAAGCATCCAACTCCAAACCAATTGGCAAAGAGTGGAGAGGTTGCCCAGGCTCATATACTAGTTTAGGAGGAGATAATTAACCAATGTGGGACAAATCCCAACACTCCCCCGCACGTGCGACCCCTGACTCCCACGTGGAGAGGTAAACAAAGGATCCGGAACACACGGATCACAATGAAATAAAGTGCAACTATGGCACAAACAAAGGGGAAAGCCTCCGAAAGCCTAGCTCTGATACCATGAAGAAACGGAAAAAGAAGAAGTAATTTACGTGGTTCAGCCACAGATTGTGACTTACATCCACGGGAGAAGGTAGGAGAATTCTTATTCATAGGTTGCTGTAACAGGGCACCCTCAATATAAATATAATTACATGAGAGCAATCAAGGGAATTAATCCCACGGCTTAAGCAGCAAGATAAGCATCCAATCTTCACATAATAGGCAACATAATCACCAAATAATCTGTTACCAAATAGGAACATATTTTTCCTCCTTCTCCGCCAACACTCCCCCTCAAGTTGGTGTGAAGATATCAACCGAGCCCAACTTGGACAAGATCTCATGAAATTTCACTGATGGCAAGCCTTTAGTAAATATGTCGGCTAACTGATCGGCACTGCGAACATATGGCATGCTAATTATATTAGCTTGTACCTTCTCCCTCACAAAATGGCAATCAACTTCTATGTGTTTTGTTCTTTCGTGAAATACTGGATTAGACGCTATGTGAATCGTTGCTTGATTGTCACAGAACAACTTGATTGGTTGAGGAGATTCGAAACCCAAATCATGTAAGAGAGCTCGAAGCCAGATTATCTCACTAGTTGTAGATGCCATGGCTCTATATTCGGCTTCTGCACTTGAACGAGCTATGACATTTTGTTTTTTGCTTCTCCATGTAACTAGGTTCCCTCCAACAAAAGTACAATATCCAGTAGTAGAGCGTCGATCAATCGGACTACCTGCCCAATCTGCATCAGTATATCCGACAATCTGTGTCTGCCCATTTCTTCGCATCCATATGCCACGACCAGGACAAAATTTCAAGTACTGAAGAATTCTATGCACTGCATTCAAATGATTAGTTCGCGGAGCATGCATGAATTGACTTACGAGACTTACAGCATAAGTGATATCGGGGCGAGTAATAGTTAAATAAATTAGCTTACCAACAAGCCTCTGATATAGACCAATATCAGTCAAGAGTTCACCCTCATTCCCAAGTTTCCCATAACTATCAGTAGGGGTTTCAACAAGTTTGACACCTAATTTTCCAATTTCCTTCAACAAATCCAAAACATACTTCCTTTGGTTCAAGAATAAACCCTTCTTCGAGTGAGCAATCTCTATACCCAAAAAATACTTCAAGATGCCCAAGTCTTTAATAGAGAACTTGCTATGCAAAAAAGATTTCAATTTGGTTATTTCCCTCATATCATCTCCTGTGATGATTATGTCATCTACATATACCAAAACAATTGTAGTTCTAGTGGAAGAACGTTTCACAAACAAGGATGAATCGACTAAGCTTCTCTGAAGACCATTTTCCATAAGAACCACACTAAGCTTTGCATACCACATTCGCGGTGACTGTTTGAGTCCGTAAAGAGCTTTATTCAATTTGCACACCAAATGTTTTTGATCTTCTTGAGGATGCCCTGGAGGAATTGACATGTACACCTCCTCTTCTAAGTCTCCATGCAAAAACGCATTTTTCACATCCATTTGGAACAATTGCCAATTGCAATTAACAGCAACAGATAAAAGAACACGAACTGTGTTCATTTTGGCAACCGGAGCAAATGTCTCTTTGTAGTCCACCCCATAAGTTTGAGTAAACCCCTTGGCAACTAGTCTTGCTTTATGTCTCTCAATGGTTCCATCGCTCTGGTATTTGATTTTATACACCCATTTACATCCAACAGGTTTTTTTCCTTCCGGCAATTGAACAATTTTCCAGGTTTTATTTTGATCAAGTGCAAGAAGTTCCTCCTTCATAGCCTTGCTCCAAACTGATTGCTTATTGGCTTCCTGAAAGCTAGTTGGCTCATCGGTAATAGAGCTCAAAAAAGCAGTGTAGGAATGAGACACATTAGCATATGACAAATAATTTTGAATGGGAAATGTTGAGGCATGATAGGTATAAAAATCTTTCATTTTAGATGGAGGCCGACTTACTCTAGAAGATCGACGTTGTGGTGGCACATAGATAGAAGGGACAACTTCATCAGAGGAAGAAACTTCAACAGGAGGAGCCACGGTGGAAGTTTCAGGTGATGCATCTCCTTGTGGACTATCAATAGGATTTGTGTCAACAATAGGAATAGGAATTAAATCATCTAGACACTCCCCCTCAAGCGGATTACCAGTTGGATTCTGAAAAAAAGGTGTATCTTCGACAAAACGGACATCACGAGAGATGAACATCTTTTGACTGTGAGGATCAAGACACTTGTATCCCTTTTGAGTCGAGGAGTAACCTAGAAAAACACACTTAGTTGCACGAGCATCAAGTTTATCTCTGTGAGAGGCATGGACATGAACATAGCATAAACACCCAAAGACACGAATGTGAGAAAGATCAATTTTGCGTTGCTTAAGAGTTTCCAAAGGTGACTTATGCCCAAGGACACGACTTGGAAGTCGATTGATGAGATAGGCAGCGGTAAGCACACCATAAGACCAAAATTTTTTGGGAACATGCATCTGAAACATGAGAGATCTAGTAGTTTCCAAAAGATGACGATTTTTGCGTTCGGCAATTCCATTTTGTTGTGGAGTGTCAACGCAACTAGTTTGATGTATAATTCCTTGGTTACTCGTAAAATCAGCCAAAAGATTTTTTATAAATTCGGTGCCGTTATCAGACCGAAGAACCTTGATATGAGCATTGAATTGAGTAACAATCATGGCATGAAAGGTTTAAAAAACAGTTGCAACGTCACTTTTTTTCTTCAACAAATATATCCATGTGGCACGAGAATGATCATCAATAAACGTGACAAAATATTTAAAACCATCACGAGATTCAACCGGGGCAGGACCCCACAAGTCTGAATGAATTAACTCAAAAGGTTTAGCCGTGATAGATAAAGACGAGCCAAAAGGCAAACGAGTCAATTTAGAAAATTGACAAACTTCACATGGACTAGACGAAGGTGCAGTAGGAAAAAGCAAAGACAAATTCCGATCACATGGATGTCCTAAACGCTTGTGCCAAAGGTTTGAATGTTGGACACTCAATGCTTGAAAACTAGGCTGGAGGAGGTATAAACCATGAGAATAGATGTCTTCACCAATCTTCTTCCCCGTGACTCGGTCCTGAAATACCATAGAAGATGGGGAAAAAATAACATTACAATTCAATGCAGTAGAAAGCTTCCCAACAGATAGCAATTTGGATGGGAAAGAAGGAATATAAAGCGCTTCAAACTTTGGGCAACCAGGAAAAATTTCAACTTTACCACAACCCTGAATTGGAACAGAACATCCATTGGCTACTGAAACTGAGTTATCAACTAGAGGAGTAAAATCAGAGAGACTACTACGATCATTAGTTATGTGGTCAGTAGCGCCAGAATCAACAATCCAAGTGCAAGTATTATATGTGGAAGAAAGAAAAGCTTGGAGATTACCTGAGGCATAGGTAGAGGATGAAGGTTTAGAGGAAGGACCTGACTTGTTAAATTGCAGTAGGATTTTACTCAGTTGCCCAATTAAGTCGGGGGCATCAAATGTAGCACTATTGGCTGCCTTATCTATCTTCTCTCCCCTTTTGAATTTTGGCTTCAAGTGTGGAAAAAGGATCCAGCAACGATCCCTAGTGTGGCCGTCTTTGTCACAATGGTCACAATGGCGACCTTTATTAACAGCAAAATTACCACTGTGCTTCTTAGTGTCAACTTTCTTGTTATCCACCATTAAAGCACTTGCCTCAGACTGGATGACAGTGGATTTGGGCTCAATGTTCATTGCCCTCCTCCTTGTTTCGTCCTGTTGAATGCTAGCACAAACACTGGAAAGAGACGGAACTTCAGATCCCATCAAAATTTGGCCTCGAAGATTCTCAAAATCTGGTTTAATGTGGGCCAATAACTGAAAGACTTTATCTTGCTCGGCTCTTTGTTGCAATGTTGCTAGATTAGTTGTGGGAGGACGATACAAGCCAAGTTCATCCCACATGCTCTTTAATTCACCCAAATATTCAACAAAAGAGCGATCTCCTTGTTTGCAATTATTGATATTTTGCTGCAATTGATAAATACGGGCAGCGTTGTTTTGATGACCATATAAATCCCTCACAGATTCCCAAAGTTCTTTAGCACTTTCAGCAAAAGTAAAGATTTCAGCAATTTTGGGTTCCATAGAATTAAGAAGCAAAGACATAGTGTACTGATTTTCAGATTTCCACTCACCATACTTCTCATTATCTGTCTTAGGAGCAACTTTTGTGCCATCAAGATGCCCAAACAATGATTTTCCACCTAGTGCTAGTGCCACGACACGAGACCATGGAACATAATTCAGTCCATTAAGAAGAACTGAAGAAAGCCTTGGAGAGGGATTAATTTCTTGTCCACCCATAGATTATGTGCGGAAAAAATAATAATAAACCTCCAAAGAAATAGGATGGATCACTAACAAGTTTCGGTTTGAGAAAATCTAATCGATTGACTTCAAAAAACAAGATTTGCAGGAACTTAAAGAAAGGGGTACAATACCTTACCTTCTTCCTGCTTTGATACCATGTTAAAGCATCCAACTCCAAACCAATTGGCAAAGAGTGGAGAGGCTGCCCAGGCTCATATACTAGTTTAGGAGGAGATAATTAACCAATGTGGGACAAATCCCAATAGTGAAACACAGAGTACAAATTATTTCATGCCTTGGGGCATCACGTGACGGGAATTGGTTCTGTGCAGAGGTGTGTGCAAAATCGTGCTGCGTACCTCATTGTACAGCACCAACTCGAAGTCCACGTGACGATGCCCCAAACTCTTCTTTACCACACATTTTTCTTGGCTCTAAACATTTTGCAGTAGAGATCATACAAATTTGTGGTGAAGAAAGATTTTGGGGTACCACGTGGCAATGCTCCGAAGGCATTAAATAATTTTTCGGGAACACGGGATGGACAAATGAAAATTTTATTACACTCTCTCACATTTGAGCTTACTCAGAGCCAAATATAGGGTGTTTCGGCCTAAAAATCTCTTTGGAATATGGGTTTTTTTTTGGTCTTTATACAAAAGAAACTCAACTTTATTAATTTTACGTAAATTTTTTGTGGGTTATTAGTTCATCTTGATGTGCAGGAGTAGCTATACTTGTCACACCCCATCCCGGAAAACACCACACTAACTAATTTTCCAGATGGGATAGACCCACACCTTGGCCCTGGTCAAACAGTAAATAAAAAAAACACTGGCCAAGCGTCCAACTCATACCAAAAAAAAACTTAACTTGCATATATACAGAATTAACTGTCATACAAGACGTGCCCACAGGTATTTACAACATATATAAGCTCCAAAAATAGGCACATAATCAAAAGAGTCAAAAAGCTAGACTACTATATACATCACTCCCGTCTAGACTCTGCAGTGGACCCGCTTGCCGTCACGCACCTGAAAAGAAATCACTGTGGGGGTGTGAGCTATCAACACGCTCAGTGAATGTTGTTATCCATAATAAGAGAAGAAAATAAGACAAGTGCTGTCAAACGATTTAAACAAGATTATACGGCTCCACCATAACATTCCATTACGTAATACTCATAACGCCACTAAGGCAATTTCCATATCTACGCCACTAAGGCAATACTCTTTACGCCACTAAGGCAATAGTTGTTACGCCACTAAGGCAATATTCTTTACGCCACTAAGGCAATAGTTGTCACACCACTAAGGCAATATTTAATAACGCCACTAAGGCCATATTATAACGCCACTAAGGCTATGATCATATTCTCGCTTAGGAGCTCATGCCAAATGTTAATCATTTCAATACGAAAAATAATTCTACACCGTGTCTCATCTTCCGCTATTAAAAATAAGAACACCCACCTCGAGGTCCAGCCAAAAAGGTACCACACGAGTTCACTCCCTACGCGGAGTCGCGGTGCTCGTAGCCGCCTCCGAACCTGATGAGTAACACATAAATCCATACATGTGAGTACGATTACAGAGATACCCATAAATTGAAAGGATTGCAACCATTACTCTAGCATCAAATCCCTTTTAGACTAACCATGTAATAAAATTCAGCACATCAGACCACATAGGAGAGTGTCATTTTAATAATCAAAAAGTTATCCGATTAGGCGAATAGCAATTAGTGTGTAACAGACTTCCACAAGCTCGACCACACACGATAAAAATACTTATTTGACAGCCCTGGTTTAGCTACTGTTCCATGCTGCAAACCAAACCCAAAATTATTTTTTTTGCGTTTTCAACTTGCATCCCCACAGAATGCAATGATATTCAACACTTAACATACCCTTTCCAACTAAGGACCACAAGGTCAGCACCTGTTTTCTAGTTTCAGCATCTCACAGATTCGTTTTTCCAGCATAAATCACATTCCTAACGATTGTAGACATAGGTTCAAACCTTGTTAATCCACTCCAACCAAATAATCAGTAACATACTTTAATTTCACCAAATTAAGCTCAGTTAAAGCATCTAAGAAATCTATTCCTAGCACCAAAAATCTGGGTTTGAGTTCTTAAAAGAATACATGTTTTTTTTTTCTTTATTCAAATCCCACTCAAACCCTAGTGTCAATTAAAGAAAGATGTAAACAAATCATAATACCAAATTAAGAAGAAGACAATTAAAACACTCACCACAAACCCCTTTTTTTTTTCTTTTCTTCTCTTCTCTTTCCCCTCCGCTTGCCTCTTCTTCCTCTCTGTTTCTGATTTCCCCAGTTTCTTTTTTTTTTTTCCTCCCGAATGTTTTCTTTTCTTTTCCAAGAGATATATATCACACACATGCACACAAGCACACCCATTAAGCTCCACGTGCACACACAACACATGCCTTTTTTTTAATTTTACACCTACCCCCTTCTAGTTTAGGAAAATCACTTAAAAATCCACACACAAATAAAAGAAAATAAAAGAACTCTTTTTAACGTTCTATTTTTTTTAATTATAAAGGTTGGGTCTCACAATACTAGTAAAGCTTGCACAAGATTTTTTTGCATTTGTTGTACAAATAGGTTTTTTTGTACTATTGTCGGCGGGTCGTTCGTGTGCAGTGAAAGTAAATAAAAATTCAGATAAGTTTGTATATAAGTAGATATCATAACTCAACAAAACAAAACAGCATCTGAATTACCCCCACAAAAAAAAAGTAATTACGTAAACTAATCATAACTCAACGTTGTCCAGAATTTCCACAATTCATCCTTTGTTAGTTGTTTCGATAATTCATTCCCCTCGCGCGTCCTCATTCTTATCCTGACTTGCTTAGATTAAATCTGAGATAAGCTCTTTTTTTTTTTTGGATCAGCAATAAATTTATTAGAGAAAACTTGACAAAGGGTATATCAAGTTGGGGGAGAAGGGAGGGGAATTCAGCCAAGAGTCGGATGAAAGTAAAGAACTCCCGATGAGTCGAAGCCCAAAAACAAGTAATTACGTAAAATAGTGGTGGAGTTAGGACTCATTACTATTAGTCTACTAGGGTCAAGTATTTAGAACACGTATATATAGATGCTAGGTTCACCACATGGGTTCATTGCACGCCTATGTGGAGTCCACTTTGAGCCCCATAAAAAATATTTAAAAATTGCTCATAAATTAATTTCAAAATATTATTTTATGAGGCTCTATAAAAAACAAGCTCAATTGAATATTGGTAAGTATGTTTTTTGAATTCTTATTGGCGAATTGAACTGATTTTTGACAAAGCCCTACGTACACGTGCGGTGAAACCGTGCAGTGAGCCTAAATTTAATGATATTTGAAGTGTCAAGCAATAACGACAATTTCCAAGAGGATCTTTGAAACACTCTCTCTAATATCGGTACCTCTTCCTATCCTAGTAGGAAAAATTTGACCTAGTTTGGACTAAAGCCACCCTCTAGAAACAAGTAAAATATACTCTTTTGGACAAAATTTGTTTAGGTGCATGGTTGGATTATTCCCGTTTGACCAAAACAATATTTTCCCTTGAAATTGGATTCAACCAATGTGACCTTATTCTTAATCGGTAATGAAGCTATTGTTCAAATTCTGATGGGTACTTTTCGTCATTTCACATGTGGGCTGAACCATGCCCCATTGGCAGGAATTCCAAAAACCCATCTATACTCTTATCATTTGCGTCATTTTATAGCATTGGGTTCGATAATATTGTGGGCCAATAATTCAAACAAGAAACTATTCCAAATCAGGTCTTACGGCCCCTTTGAATGGAAGGGTTTCATGAGAAAAGAAAGAAAATGGTTATAATTTCTTGTGAAATCCCTCATTTGGATTGAACATTTTGCTGAGAAAAGCACAAAAAAATACTCCTAAATATTTTGATTGACCCTTCCCTTTTCTTATCTCTCCCGGTCACGTGAGGACTAAACTAAAGGGCACGTGCTAACACTACTCCTCTCGTTGATTGGACTTTGGTTTGGAAAATCAAAGCTCATCCGCCTGTCATTTTCTTTATTTGGTTTGCTCTATAAGGCCGGATCTCTACCAAGCGTTTTTTTGCGATTCGGAATATTTTTGATGACGATCTTTGTCCAGCGGGTTGTCTTGTTTAAGTGTCTATTTCCCATGTACTATTTGATCCTGGGTTTTCAAAGGAAAACTTGGTGTAGCTGCTCCTAGTATTATTGTGGAGTGCTGGGTCCTCCGCGATGGGTTGCATCTCACTTTGGAGCGTAATTTACAAGGCCTTATCATGGAAACAGAGGCAATGACTCTAGTTCAACTCCTTAAAGATAAGGGTCCGGATACCTATGGGTTAAGTAACATTCTTAACGATTGCAAGTTGGTATTGGATCGGCTTAAGGCAAAAGTTCACTACTTTTTCCTGGAGGCGAATCGAAGTGTAGTTGTTAAACTTAATTGTAATAGTAGTGATCTTGATGTTTTTCAGTCTTATCCTAACTTGTCCTGAACAATTCTTGTTAGACGATGATATGGGAATCAAGTTCCCCAGAAACTATGTTTTAAGTTTATTTGGTCCAGTCAAATTAAAAAAAAGGGCAAGTGCCCCTTTTTACTTTTTTTTTTTGGATAAATCTCCTTTTTACTTTTTATATTTATAGTTCTACCCAGATATTTCAAAGTGATTATTTCCAAAGCAAACTGTAATTCTGCCCACTTAAAGTAATTTTCGTTGCAACAGAGTCCAAAAATCAAAAAACAAAAAACCAAAAACAGAAAGTAGCAATGTTGTTGTACTGGTTCGGTGCCATTTTGACCTAATCTCAAATCCCAACAACTGAATTAGATTATCACATTTTGAAATGAGGAGAAATGGTAATACCATCTTTGGTGCCAAAATTAGCACCAAAGTTGGCATTGCCATTTTTTGCAATCACGAAAATACAATATGTAGCCTATGGTCTCTGGCCCTAATGATACCTCCTTGAGATAAACAAGTGTAACTTTTCCGAACATTTGACAATAAAAAAATGTGTACACTAATGCCAAATAATATGTCAAATTAGTGACATTGACAGGATAAATGTCTATGAGATGGTTTTACTATAGCCAAGCAGGAGTAAGGGGAGTCCGGCTCCTCTCCGATTATTGGAGAGAACACTCTCTTCAATTTTGATCCATAAAAATCTCCTACGATCTCATACCAATGATCAAAACAGTTCATTTTGTTTGGCTCGTTGAGAACATGAAATATGTCAAAAATCAAGTCTAATGGACATCATTAGATATGATTTTGGAACACATTATTTTACAAATTATAATATTGCAACACTGGAGCAAAATCCCTTTCTAAATTTTTTGCAATATAAATATGTTTCGAAATCATATCAAACAATAATTGATCAAAATGATTTTTGGCATGCTTGATACTCTCAGTGAATTAAAAATTATGAACAGTCTCAATCATTGAAGTGTAATTGAAAAAGTTTTTTTCGAGATAGATTTAAAGTGAGTGTTTTCTCCAAAGGAATTAAAGAGGAGCTGGACCCGAGTAGGTCTTGCTGAGAGTCATGAAATTGAGGATTTATTGCCTCTGTTTGTGTCCCATACTAATTAAAGTCCTTTGACTTTTAGTTACCGACTTTTAATGTAATTTTTGCTTTTTAGCTTGGGAAAAAAAATTGAAATAGTCCTTGTAGTTTAGTATTTGTGTTAATTTGGTCCCTATAGTTTGAATTGGCTCGATTTACACTATGTAGTTTTCATTTTGTTCCAACTTGGTTCAATTACTAACTGCCATTAGACTCTGTTAACCCCAGATAAGAATGAGCCCCTTTTCTAGGGTTAAAATCGTAATCTGTCATTCTCCTCTTATCGTAATATACATTTGAACCAAAACACAGAGCCTCATTGTTCCATTCTCCATTTTTTTTCACAACTTCCATTCTCCATTTGTCACGCCCGGGATTTTAACTTCGAACAAAACGTGACTCGTTCACCTTTGGGAGGAAGGAGTGAGAGAGATTAGGGCCTGAGGGCCCGTTTGATAACTTGATTCCGTCATGGGATTTTACTAATAGTCCCTTCGGACTATTAATTCCTTGTTTCGTAACAGTATTCCGTGGGACTTGGTATTCATAGTCCAATCTCAACCCATTCTCATTATTAATTTCTTTTATCAATCCAATCCTATCTCAAACAAACATAATATTAATAATCTCATCGTCTAATCTCATCCCAAACAAACATACTTATTATCAATCTCTTCTCATTACCAATCCATTCTCATTACCAATCCAAATCCTAATCTCATCTCCTTACGAATCTCAAACATCTATCATTATTATCAAACGGGGCCTAAATAAGTTATCTGCTTCCTATGGATTGCGACGTGGTTCTTGAAAAGAAAAGAAAAATGAGGAGTTTTGTGTTTTATAAAATGAGTTCGGATATTTTTGAAAAATGTTTGATTTTAGAAAATGAAGTGGGCCTTATTTTCAAAAGGGACCGAGTTTTCATCAAGTTGCCTACATATCTCTGAGAAATAGAGAATTAGGTCTGACCATAGTTTGGGCCACAAAAGGGGTTTAGAAAAAAGTTTATCTTCATTGAGCATAGAGTTTAGGTATGCCTGATCACCTCTTGAATGTCGGAATAATAATTCAACTATTTTAAAAAAAAGAACACGGGCCAGAGAACCCAATTTTTAGAAAAAAGTGACTCTGTTTTGCTTTTTAAGAAAAGACTTTAGGTCTGTGAGGTTCGAGAAGAAATTGTCCGGTAATTCACTAGAAAATGGACCCATTTGTGTCTAAGATTAACGGAGACTAACGGCAGTTAGTAATTAGACCAAGTTAGAATAAAATGGAAATTACAAAGTGTAAATTGAGCCAATTCAAACTGCAGAGATCAAGTTGACACAAACACTAGAACCATTTCGGTTTTTTTCCCTTTTTTCTTTTTCGTTTCTTCTGGACAACACATTTGATTCATGAGATTGATTATGATTCACCAACCGCTGAAATAATGGATCGTGCAATTGTTTAGAGAAAAAAAATAGAATACTACTGTACTTATCAACCATAGGGGTACCTACGGCCTTCCACTGATGGATAAAAAATTGGTACATTAGATTAAGTACTTGTAGTTATTTGATTGAGCTGAGTTTTCTTCCGGCCACTTGAAAAAATATTTTAAAATTGATGAATGATTCAGATAATATGTGTGAAATCTGAAAGTGGACCCTGTGCGTCAATCTATGCATCAGCGGTGCATGCTTGGTCGGTACCCATTGAATTATTCATTATTTACTTATACAATGCAATGCAATGCAATGGTTGAAAAGACCATGAAAAGCCATTTATCTTCGTGAGGATGATATTCATGCTATACTTTTTAGCTTTTCCTATACTTTTACTTTTGGAACCGATAAAGGCATCGATAAGAAAAAGTTTATAAAATAACTATATATAATCTGAATGGTAATTGAATACCATGTTTGTCTAGAGAGTTGCTCTATCCATACCTGACCTCTCCACTTAGCCACTCCACCCACCCTCACGAGTGTGATCGATGGCCCCAGCTCCGACGTTTGGTTCAAGATAGCTTTTTTTGTCTTTTGTTTTTTTGTATTTTATTTTATTTTTATTTGTATTTTGTTCCATTGTACATTTTTTCAGTATTAATATATCTGGATTGATAAAAAAAATCCTCAAAAGAAAAGCGTAAGATGCCCCCCAAAAAAAGTAAAATTTTGTAGATTATTGATTCATCTCGACGAGAGGAATCGGAAAAGTAAAATTTTGGCACTTTTTCCTAAGTATTTTGAGAAATAACAACTTTTTAGCGCAAAATGTCATTTTTGCTCTAAAAATTTGTTATTTCTCAAAATACTGGGGTAAAAGTTAAAAAAAAAAAATTACTTTTCCAATTCCTCTCTTCGAGACGAATCAATAATCCACAAAAGTTTGGCGCAAAACTAACAAATACGAAAAAAAAAAATCAAATAAGAACAAAATTTTTAGGTTTAAGTTAAATTTAAGTTAAGTCCAAGAGAACGCAGCCAAAATAAAAAAATTGCTACGTGGGATTAAGCACTTGAAGTTATTGATTGAGATGAGGGCCACTCGAAAAACATATTTTAAAATTAATGAATGATCTAGCTAATGTGTGTAGAACCCGAAAGTGGGCCTTGCGCCGCTGCGTGTCAATCTGTGCATCATCGGTGCATGCTTGGTCGGTGTCCATTGAATTATTCATTATTTATTTATACAATGCAATGCAATGGTTGAATAGACCATGAAAAAACATTTATCTTCATGGGGATGATATTCATGCTATACTTTTTAGCTTTTCATATTTTTTTCGTTTTTATCTTTAAGACAATCGGAGGATGGATAAGTAAAAGTTTAAAATAACTACTATATATAATCTGAATGGTAATTCAATACCACGTTTAACATGCTATCTTAGAACGATCATTAACAAAATCCTCAAAAGAAAGCGTAAGACACACAAAAAAAAAAAATTGGAGGTGAAGCTGTTCAAAACAATTCATTTTGTTATGTTCGTCGAATTGAGTGTCTATACCAATGGATGGAACATTGTTATGGCACAACCAAACAACAAATATCTTGAAACGTTAAGCAACTAATAGTACTTCTCCGATTTTCAAAATAAACTGTAATAATATACTCCGCCTGAGATGCATTAGCCATCTAACTCAATAAGCCCAACTTATTATACGAGTCTAATCATGAACGTGAACCCGAAATAGACCCCTAAAAAAAAGCACAACACGCCCTGCCATGTCTTCAGAACACGAGCTGCCTTTTTGTCCGAAGTCGAGTGTGGAGTATTATTTCCCTCTTTGGTGCTCCAAGGAACTGGGAGCCTGGGAGTACAGAACAACGACTCCTCTCCCAATCAAGTGTATTTAGAAGGCCCTTTGATGCACAAAGCAATGCCACAAGAAAAAATAAAAAATAAAAAATATAAAGCGCCTCTACGCTTGGAAACTTAGCTTGTAGTTCTACATGTGCCATCCCACATCATTCTTTAAGCGAATTCTGCAGAGTATTCCTACATTCTTCTGCTTTCTCAACCCTAAAACATGCATGAATTGAGACAATGCTTTTTAGATCATGAAAGAGAAATCCATGATCCCACCACTGAACAACCATGATTAGCTTGCCATGATTCTAGTACATTTCCCACCAGTAGGCAGATCATTTGTGTGACAGTGTAACCATACCACCACCCTATTCCGACAAAACCAGAGCACGCTTCAAGGATAGATATTTTCCATATATACATGTTAATTGTATCTCTTTCTTTTTGATAGATCGGAAGTTATGTCAATTGTATCTCTGCTTACATTGATGGTATCAGTTTCCACCCAGGTAATTTCCAAACCGTGTCACCTTGAAGCATTTAGCTGCAACAGATGTAGGTGAAACATATAATTTACACACCAGTACAGTAAATTTGGAAACCTATGGGGAATTTACACCGAAGCAACCATCTACCAAGAAGCAGCAAATGATAGGAATGGCATACACATCTTTATAGTGAATGACCATCCTGCTTTGATCACGCACTGAATCCCTTGTGAAGAGAGCTCCAATGGCCAGAAGGAATGGTGACACAAGCTTGTGCAGAAGCCTCGGCCATCTGCTCCTCCCGGATTCCAGCATTGCAAATATTAGCAATGGAGCGCATGTGTTTCATTCCGTATTGGGATAGTGATCCACAATGTGTCTCAAATGTCCTCACCTACAACAATGCACAAATTCACTTTACGAGAATAAAAACTTTTTCTTTTTTCATTCCTCTACACGGTTCTTGGGCAAATACAATGTAATAATTCAAAGCAACACAAGTAAAAAGTTATTTTCCACCAACTTTGATCCAATTTCTTCCCTTCTCTTCATTGTTATATATTTATCTTCTTTCCACATATTCAAAAATCAAACAAGAGAAAGTCCTTTTCTTTCTCACTTTCCTTTCATTTTCTTTGCATAACTAAACAGAGAAAATATTCATCCACTTATTTCTCTCCCACTTGTCATCTCCTCCTTTCTCATTCACTTCCACAAGTGTCCACTACATCCTTACATTTGGCAGAGGGTAAAAAGAAGGGAAGGGAGGAAAATGAGCATCTTTCATCTACTTGCTAGAGAAATGGGTAGAAAGTTGAAAACTAAATTTTAGTTACGTGTTGCGCCTCAAGCATCATATATTGTAGCTCAATTTTAGTCTAAATGCTCCATCCAAAATCTATTGTAGATAACAAGGATTTTTGAGAGGTTGGAAAAAATTTCTTTTAAAGAACTTACTCCATTATTTTTGTCTCCTACCACATTAACCAAACACGAGGAGAAAAACATAGAAGTGTTCCTTACTCTCGTTTCCAGAAAACAATGGTTACTGCTATGAAAACCAGATGCACTTCCATAAATACCTTATCTCATGCTTTGCAGTGTTCCCAGAGATTTCAAAAGGGGTACCCGGGTACTTAATGGAGCTGATTAGTTAAAGGCTGCTAAGATAAATGGTGAGAATAAGTCCCTTGAGGACTTAAAATTTACCAGAGTTTTAAGGCAGTCCCAGTCATCGACAAGAGGCTGCCCCGCGGGCCGGAAAGTCTTCAGCACCTCTGGACCTCTTTCAATTCCAAACAAAAGCTTTGCAATCATTTTCACACTATTGTCTATGTGCATTCTATGTGACATAGCGTCCAAAAACTGCTTCTGAGCCTCAAATTTCCTAGTAGAGCCTTCTGGAGCCTTGCGGAACTGTCAACAAGAGAAGGAAAAAAGCCACAGCTGATGAGATATAAAAACAAAGAAAGCTCAGTGTTCTACATTTTACAGCTCCTTATTCAACTCAGAAAGATGGAAAGCAATACTGTCCTTTCTCTCACTAAGCATTAACTTGCTCCATCCCTTATGCAGACTTGTCTATTCTGATTTTCCTAAGAACTTTGACACAAAAAAATATAACAAAAGCACTGCAGTTATTTGATATTGGAACAGAGAAGGTTGTGCACACACCTTGTCCCAGAAATGTAGGAGATCAGCATCCCGCTGGTTAACAGCTTTAGCAGGTGGCCACAGGAAGTTCTCATCAACATAAGTGTAGTTATCATTTGCAGGATTTGTGCCCATATAGAGGACAATATGCTCCTTGCTAAGTTTCAGATCGCCATATTGCATTACATGAGAACCATAAGCCGAATTCCCATTTGCAGTTCTCCTTTTAACCTTCGAATGAAATATAAAGATTCAGAAATTATGACGGCAGGGATGTTAAAAATTTGCTACCAGAAACATGACAGTTGACAGATAAACACTCCATACTATTCTCCGCAAAATTAACCCATTTGAAGAAAATCTAGGCCTCCATTCACTCATATGGTCATAACATCAACTACTTTCACTTCAGGGCCGTGCTTTCCTAAATATTGCAAACAAGTACCTCACTAGCTCTTACCTGTTCATACTGCTGCCGCAAAGTTTCCGTCCGCATGTTGTGAGTGTCACTGTTCACAAGGTCAGTATAAATTAACAGTAGTTAAAAACTTGCGAGATAAAGTAAGCATATGCATTTTCTTTTGCACATGGGATAACATCTAAATAGCCATGATGGAGCCAATTTGATCAAACCATAAGTTGCTTGAGATTTCATTGATACAGCTGAGATTAGATGCATATTATCAAGCTACCGGTTGATGTTCACTTTACTTGTTATCTGCAACTATCATTTCTTATTTATAGTAGGATGGGGTTTTAAATCAACGAAAATGCCTAACTTGGGTTTCAGTATAAGTTTCAACGAACTAAGCCAAGCCACAAACAGATAACTGCCTTAGAACAGGAGCTGCACATTACTACAAGCTACTTCTTATGTTACTAAAAACAAATTGATCTTCCTAATATTATGGTCTTATTCAATGACACGACTTACAAATCAGAAAAGTTATGCATACCTGTCCTCCATCCAGGCAATGCTATACAAGTCACCCAAACAGGTTTCATACTCTTCTGGAGGACTGGGATTCTCTCCAGGGCAGTAGGTTCCCCAGCTACTCTCTTCTGCATTGGCTGCTGTGGTTGCATATATGTTTAAACCTTCCGGAAGCAAACCCTCAAAAATACTCGCAGACTCACAAGCTTCAAGATAAAATACCTGCAATTTTTAAAATATGGTCCGACCTCTAATTTTCCATACCAGGACTAATGTTAAAATGCATTTGGCAAATGATAGCAAAGTCGTAGCTTACCAAGCTTTTATAGGTCCCAGAAGCATGCTTCTTTTTCAAGACATCTATCAGATCTTTGGCGTACATGAAAGGATTGGTAGGCATCCCTGAGAAGAAGTCACAAGATGGATGCCAAGCAAAAATATGATTATCTAAACTGTAAACTGACTTAAGATTAGAGGCGCATAAAAACATCCAGAAACAAAAACTGTCTGAAGACGAGTGATAATGAAAATTTTGAATTACATAAAACACACAAATATCGGGAGCCCAACACTTAAATTACATACTCCCTCTGTCCCAATTTGTTTGCTCCCCTTTCCTTTTTGGGCTGTCCCAAATTGTTTGCAACTTTCCAAATTAGAAACCACCGAAAGCCAAAGTTCCAATTTCACCCCTTTGTATCATAACTTATTAAAGTGAGTATTTTAGTGTTGTAAAGGGTACTTTTGAAAATCTAAAGACTTTTCAACCCAAAGTCTTCAATTCAATAAATTGGGAGAATTCTCGTAATGAGCAAACAAAGTGGGACGGAGGGAGTATTTCCTTCTTTGACAGTGTATCTACCGAGTTTTAGTTTATATCAACGTGTGAACGTACAATAGATAGATTTCAGGTACGGACCCCGTTCTAAGCCAGAATGCCAGATCCTATCCATGGTAAAGGGGGAAGGGTCATGACTAAAATTTCTTTCTATATTTCTCAATAAGTTTTTTTCATGTCCAGAAAACATGGGACCCTAACCTAAATTAGTGTGTAGTAGAGGCCAAGAAGTTAGAGGGGAAAAGAAATTGTATGCTGAAAGCTTGTTACTATACACAGAAATTAACATTCTTTCCTCCTTCACCAACTATTTCAGCAGCCAAATAGGGTACAAGAGCGTATTTTGAATTCAAAAACCTCACACTCAAATCAACTCTAAGCTAGATAGTAGATACAAGAGAGAACACTTCTTTATTTTCTCAATCTGCATGAAAAGTATATCAACTCTTAGCTAGATACAAGAGAGAACATATTTTTATTTTCTCTATCTGCATGAAAAGTATATCAGAGGACACCAAAATAGCTTAAAAATGGGAAACAAAACATCCAGACAACAATTTGATGATAGGCCTAGAGAGAGAGAGACTAACCAAGCACCCCAGGACCTCCGTGATCTGAGTAATATATGAAAATATGGTCATTTGGACCACTATCGACAACCTTTCCACTGCCCCCTGTAAGTGTGGTTCTGTTTCCCAGAATGACGGCAAAAAAGTTGTTAACAGTAACATCATCCCCAGTATAATCCTGCACAAATCCAAATCCACCATTTGAGCAAGAAGGAAGTACAATTTCATAGTAAAAGTGCAGTAATGCATAAAAAGACACAAACCTTTGGCACTCCACTATATACATTATCACCATCTGGGCTGTTAATGATGATTCCAGGCCTAGGGTTTTCTTCATTGGAAGCAATGTCATCGTACATCAAAACAATGATATTTTCATCTTTAAGCCCGCCTTTCCTCAAGAGTTGATAGGCATGACAAACATCGGACTGGAAAAGAAAAACAAGATATCGAAATAAATGAGTTAATGGACAAAAGGAACACACTTGCAGAATATAATATACAGTATCGTAACAATAAACCACAAACTCTTCATGTTACATAATGGTATGTGTACATGCAATGTTATAGGGAAATCCCAGCCTAACCCCCGTAGACTGTAAAACAAAAAAAAAGTGTCCAATGATTCATGGCGTTATACCACAAAATATTTGAAGGATCCCCCAAAATCCATGGCTTCGGGACTAAACCACATGAAAAAACAACTTAATATCAGACAAAGATGTGTGCTGTTGAGTCCAACAAAAAGATACCCAGAAAGAGTGGAATGGTAAACAACATACTTGACCTAAACAACATAAGTGACAATGCCTCATATTCTTACCCCATGTATGCTATGCCGTAGTATAATGGAGATTCGTTAGAACAGAGTATAAAACCAAGTGGCCATCCAATTACAAAAAAATAGAAACAACCATCAAGTTTCTTACCATGGGCCCCACAACGAGAAGGAACCTTATTGGAGAGTGTTAAATCATCCAACTCAAGATCAATTGACAATGAGTGGAGGAAAGGCTGCTCAGACTCATATACTAGTTTTGGAGAAAATAATTAACCGATGTGGGACAAATTCCAACACTTCCCCTCATGTGAGACCCCCGACTAGCACGTGAAGAAGTAAACAAATGATCTATAACAACTTGGATCACAAACAACAGTGCACTTATGGCACACACCAGGGGGGACAAATTTTCCGAAAAACCTAACTCTGATACCATGTTAATCTATCCAACTCAAGACCAATTGGCAATGAGTGGAGAGACCGCCCAAACTCGTAAACTAGTTATGGAGGAGATAATTAACCGATATGGGACAAACTCCAACAGAGAGCATGCTTAAATATAAATGATCCTACATTCCTAGGAATCCTAGTACATACAACATTAAAGACAAACACAATAAGTGACACTTAAATAGATAACAATATATATCAGCATACCCTACAAGAAGTTTGAATCACTTGTGATAACTAACTTTAAAAAAAAAAAAAAAGGAGCTCAAATGTGAAACTGCTTGCTGAGGAAACTAGGAACAAGTGGAGAACAAAAATACAGAACTAACTTTTGGAACGAAAACTAAAGACACTGCCAAACTATTGTACTAGGTTCAGTTAAATATCCATCAAACTTCCATGATTTCCACATCATTTGTCCTCTGTTCAAGTAATTCACGGAGAACCATTTACTAATGTTATCTACCAGATTTATCAAAAACGATTTTTTTTTCTGCAATATACACCTGTCTTTTTTATTCTCTATTTCTTCTTTTCTTTCTAAGTTACATGTATCAACTGAAGCTATGAAGTTATAAAAAAAAAACTGAAGCTATGAAGTTCATAATGCTTGAACTTGACTATTTAACAAACCGCCCACAAAACCCACGCGCATACATGAAATTTATGTCTTCGAGTTTTGATCTTAGTCATCATCCCAAAGTATTCTAACTGATTTAGAGAAATGTTAGGCATACTCAAACCGAATAGAAACATACAAGTTGAGTATCTGAAGCAGGACTAATTAATTTAGGGGCGAAAATTCGTCAATTAATTTAGGGACAAAAATTCGTCAAATTTCCCTTAACCTAACGTTTTTCTAGGCAACCAAACGTAACGTAACCGGGAAAGGTGAAAACCAGAAAAAGCCTGGGCTTTTTCCTGTTTTGTCCTTGTTCAATTTTTTTTTATTGACAAAAACCGATCGACCCCATAATCCAGTGTAGAATCATCTAAGCATGTGAGACAAAAATTAAAAACCATCATCGCCGTAACTAGGAATCATCGTAACGTAAGACGAAGTTCTGAGACGATTCACCTGGTGCCTGTAATTCCAGTAACCGTTAGACCCCGCGATGAGGACGGCCCACCTGGTCCCCTCAGAATCATCATCGCCGTGGGGACGGAAGAATCTGGAAGATTCCGACGGCAATCTGATCAAGTCGTCAGGGATTTCACGGCTATCGACGGATAGAGAGGAGGCGAGGAGGAGGAAGAGTGCAACGGCGGCGAAGCCTGTCATGGCGGTTTTCCGGCGTGGGAGTGTACGTATGTGGTGGGTATTTGACGGGGTGGATGGTTTTATAGGTGGATTGTTGAATTCGGATTTGGAGTTTTGTCGGCTGAGATGGAATGACGAGAGCCGTCGGATTCGGGTAGTTGCTTTGCGATTGGGTGGGTGGGTCCCACTGCTTGCGTTTGCTGCTTGTTGATTGATCGATTATAATTCGTGGAAGAGTTGCGCTAGAGGTAAAACTTATCAATGGCACACACGTGCCTACACTTATGCGTAAAATGGTCCGAACAATCTTGACCACATAGCCAAAATAAGAAAACATACAAATATACGATTCAATCCAAATAAAGTGTTATGTGTGCGAATTTGTGTGGCAATTCTAACGTTATTGGCGTGTGTGAGAGCACGCACATCATGAGAGTGGGTATGGATATTGATTTATGAAAATGTTTCTGATTATACACTTCTTAAGGGTGCGTTTACGCTAAACTAAATGGACCAAGATCATGTTTTTACGAATTTTTAGATAGATCATTCTCCTCGCATGTATCAAATATTATGTTATTTAGCAAAAACAACTTAACTACTATTATTAGCCTATACTCCATTTAGTTGGACTTTGGCTAGCTTCTTTCAACAGTTGTTCTACTTTAGTAGATTACTAATGCAGTGTTACGGGTAAGTCTTGGATGTTCAACTAATTAAAAAAAAAGTATAACTACATATTTTTTGAATTAAAGGTAATATATTGTGAGAAAATAATTTGTTTCGTAAAACGAAAAATAATTACTCAAGAAATAAGGCTCCGTTCCAGAACACCTTCTTAAAAAATAAGTACTTATTTCACATTTTCAAACTCAAAAATAATGTAAATGAAAAATAATTTTTCAATTTTTTTTGCACCGTATTAAAGATCTCAATGAGATCTATTAAACAAGATCCATAGTGATAGAAAAATTATTTGCGTAAGCACGTGATTTTTGAGTTTGAAATTGCCTTCTTAAAAAATAAATTCTTATTTTGGTTTCTGGAACGCACCCTAAGAATCTTAACAAAACGATGCCTTATAGCTTTTTTATTGTGCAGACGTAGATAAATTGAGTAAACCATAAGTTTACTCTAAAGTTTCAAGAGCTTACCCTCACGCAATGTTAGAATTCACCCACTTTCTTTAATTGCTTCTTGAAATTCCTTAAATCCAAATCTACAATGGGTTTGTACGTAGTTTGCAAAGATTGGGCTTGTTAATTAAGCATCGTGCATGCTAACTAGGGATGGTCATGTTTTGGACAGCTACGCACAAGAAAAAGAAAAAGAAAAAGAAAAAGAAACTGTCAACCCGCCATATTGACTCAATCGGAACCAACCCCCAACCATGGTTGGGGACTAGGGAGAATGAGCGGATTGAATTAGGCAGGTGATAAGTTGTGTGGTAGGATAGCGAGTTGAGTAGATTGCGAGTTAATTATTATAAGAATGTCATTAACCCGAGCCAACCCGTCGAACCCGACATATATGCATGTTAAAGAATATCATTTACAATATTGTCGTTAAACTTTTAAAGTATATATATATGGTATGATATTGTTGTTGAACTTGGTTTTTAATATCCACATCCAATGATCTAAAATGTTGTCTGTTGCTTATGTTTTTATGACCCTTCAGGATCGGTACTGATTTTTCGAGGGTGTAAAGTTAAAATCAAAGATGAGGCTCTTTATGAATTTTTACAAACCAAATATATAAAGTAGATAAGTATCTTCCCCAAAACAATTACAAGTATTTATCAACAAGAAAATGTCGGACTGAAACTTCGGTTAGTGATTCCATCGATCCTACTCATTTTCGGGCAATTCTTGTGCCCAAAATGAAGGTATCGAAGTAGACTTCCGTGAAGAACTTAACCCTAAAAACCAGTCTAAGTAGGAGGAAATTGGTCATTTACGGGGGTGCATGTGTTTGCCGAAAATGGAAATGGTCATGGTTGTGGTGGTTGTCTCTCTCTCTCTCTCTCTCATAATTCTGGCAGGGATTTCTTAGGAGCAAAATGAAGAGAAGTGGCATATTATAGAGAATCTTTTCCACAAACCTATTCATATAGGGATGCGATTGAAAAGACGGGTTGTCCCTTACTCCATTCCTGACTAAACTAAAGATAGGGAGCGGTCCGGTAGATGAACATCCGCTGTATTCCCAGGTCTTTTCTCTGTTAAGATTTTCTCTGTTGAGAACGCAGAGTCCCTTTCCCTTTGTTGTTGAACAAAATTCTCCTATTTTTTTTCATATAAAAAGAGGAGAGTTTATACTTTATTACATTACTGCTTTTCATATGAGTCAATATCTGTCACTTTTTCTGCTCCCATTATTGGATTTCCGATTGGTTCTATCGTTAGATAATTGGAAATAAAGATCAGCCTAACAATGAGGGGGCTTGCAAGGTTTTTAATCTAATTTGTTCCTTTCGTTTGATCATGTGGATAGGCTTAAACTTTAGTTATGAACTATGAACTTAATCACATGCGGTGATTAATAAGTGGAAGAAAAAATGAAATGGAACAAGGGACAAAAACTTGGCCCGCATAACAGATTATAATTTCTGAGGTATGTAATTTAAAATCCTTGTGCATTAGCTTTCAAGCCATCTAACTAATCTAAATAACAGAATCCATTCCCCTTCTTTCATTAGAGCAGCCATTTGTTGTTTGGTTTTTAGTAAGTTAGCTTTTACTATGTTAGTAAGGCTCCGTTCCAGAAACCAAATAAGAACTTATTTTTTGTGTAATAATAAGGCTTATTCCGGAAAATAAGAAGGTTAGTGCTTATTTTGGAAGAATTTGTATAGGTACCAACCGGTCGGGGAGGAAAATCAGCATTTTTAGTGCCCATATAAGTCTAGTTACTGCTGTAATTTTGAACTAATCTTTGTTGCTGAAAACTGCATGTTTGTGGCTTGATAAAATGCTGAAAATCAGATTTGGTTCTGCTGCGTTTCTGCTGTGTTTTGCCCAGTTTAAAGACTGTTTTTGGTGATATTTGTGTGTGAATTTGGGCCCCTTAAATCCCCCAACCCTTCTTATGGTGCAAGTGCTTGATGTCAGACTTGAATCCCTACTTAACCTCAAGAAATTAGACCACTTATTGTTCTAGGAATGACATCGTACAATATACCTGTTCTACGAAAAGATACAAAATTTGCAGCGACATGGAAAGCCGTTAGGAGTGTCCTTTCGTCACTAATTGTTCTATCTTTCATGTTAGCAGCTTGTCCTTATTTTATCTATGTTGATTGAATACTGAAATTGAATTTTATTTGCAGAAAATATGGTATAAGTGCTGAAAGTGTGAATGTTAGTTAACATTTTTATGGGTTGAGCAAAGCTGCACTTTTTATGGCTTTAGCTCATCATTGTTGAGCGATTGAGGTAGCTCAATCAGTCTTTACAATGTTTTTACAAAAAAAATTAGGTGTTAGGGAATCGAAGGTATATAACTGGGGATACACCTATGCATTGATTAAATAGTTTTCACTTGTTGAGTGGTGGTACAACATTACTTTCCATACCTTTACTTGTTTTACTGAATCACTCCCCGATCGATCCCTATGAAGTGGTTTAGTCAACCACCATTAGTTCAAAGCAATTGCACCAGTGGAAGATAATATTTGAAACTCAGTTTCCTTGTATTTCCTAGCTCATCAACTAATTTCAGCCTTAAATATGCTAGATCTAAAACTAAGTCGTTAAGCTTATGTTCTTGAATTATGTTTAAGAGACTGGTTTTAGAGCAACTCATTATAGTTAGTGTTATCTGTTTAAGGACTCTATTGCTGCTTTATTTCTTGTGGTTAAGTCACAATCTATGCGTTAAGCTACTCGGGATATTTATGTTTAGTAGTGATGACATATTGCAATCAATTATTACTCATGATTATAATTTGTAAAGCTTTTTATTGTGTTGCATGCAGATTGCTCAACAATCGATGGTAATCATTTGGTGGATGAACATACAATGTAGTAGGAGATATGGGATGAACGATGTTTTGGAGGGACAAAGCTGCCTTTGGTCTTATGTCTTATGTTTTGGTACTACTAGATGGAAGAATGATGTCTTTAGTTTTTGGTATATGGCATCACACATTATATATAGTCCCTGGATTATGGTTCTTGCCTTATATACTTGATGTTAACTAGTTTAAGTTAATGTTATTCTATTGCCTTTGAGTTTGATGAATTGCCTTTGAAATCATGACAAGAAGCAAAAGAAAACATTTAGCAACTAGTATTTTTGTGTGATGATTTAGTTTGTAGCAAAAAGAACTATTTTTGCCAAAAAATTCCTTGCTATAAGAAATTCCTTTTTTGCGAGGGGCAAGTTTCCTAGCAAAAAGGATTCATCGGTTTGTTAAAAGAAATCGTCTTTGGCGAGAGGTATTTCTTCCTCGCAAAAAGAAATCACCTTTTGCGACGAAAAATATTCCTTGCAAAAAGCAAGACCTATTTTGGCAAAAGGAATAGTCTTTTGCGAGGAATTTATTCCTCGCCAAAAGATTTATAGTTTTAGCGAGGAAACACTTTGTCACCAATGAGATATTCTTTTGCAAGGAATGGCCCACTTTTGGCGGCTAATTTGTTTAATATTAGCGTCCAATTAATTTTCTCGCTAAATGGTATACTCAATTGTGACAAAGCGAATTTCTCACAAAACGTATCTTTTTTGCGAGGGAAAAAATTCCTCCAAAAGAGAATCGGAGACTATATTTTTGCGAGGAACTGACGACGAATGAAATTTCCTCGCAAAAGGCTTCTGGTGAAGAACAATTTGGATTTTGCAAGGCATTATGGTCCTCACAAAAAGCCTGATTTCTTGTAGTGTCCTTGAGCGTTCAAGTTTTAAAATTTCTATTTTGTAATACCTGATTTTAATGATTCGTGTATAGCTAGTTATAATCATAATAATTTTGGTTTGAGTTGATAAAAAAATTGGTTACTTTACATTCTCGTTTCTCAATTTCTTTCATAAATAAAAAATAAGCACGTGACAGTTGGAAGTAACCTAAAGAAAAATAAAATAAAATAAATGGTATACTTTAACGGGTCTGGCGGGTTTGAGTTTGGTTTGACCCAAGTTTGACCGGACCCGTTTTAACCCGTTTTCTTTTTTACGCATATTTGGCCTGTCCATATTTGATACACGACCCATTTCAACCCACCCAAACCCACTGAGACCTGCCCGTTTGCCATCTCTACCACTCCCATTTCGATAAATACCGGGAGAGATGCTCTTACCGGAAATTCCGGCCGGTTTTTTGCAATGCTGGGTCATTTCACAATAATGTCCAAATTAAGTTCTAAAACCGTATTTTCCCCTCAACTCGCCATATCTATCTACTGTATCTAATCTTAAAATCTAAAATAACCCTAAAACCCAGACATCGATCAGTGGATTCACTCACACTCCCCATTCAAGTTCTTCCCTTTTCACCTCATCTCCAGCTTGTAGCTGTCAAAACTCATCCACGGTGGAGTCGGTGCAGCGCAGCTAGTCCCCGCCGCCCGCCGGGATCTGAGCCACCCTCAACCAAAGGTACTCCCTCCAGGCTCCAAGTTTCCAACATTCTATTTGGTCGACGTGTACACTGTTAAACCCAGTTTGATTTTGATTTTGAACACTGTATGCATTGATAATTAATATGTATGTGTTTCTACTCTTCAATTTGAACACCCCATTCAATCGGTTCTGAACAACCAATAGCCAACACATGCCGAATGCTCCACTGCATCTCTCTCTCTCTCTCTCTCAATGTTTATCACTATGCAGACTGGAACTTGTAACGAATAGATCACTATACACAATTAAGTTACTTTGCTTGTGTTTTGTCAGATTTTATGATGAATTGTATGGTTTGGGGAATTTTTTTGAGTTATAATTACATTATATAGAATTGTAGTTACGGTAAATCCGAAACATTGCCCGGTATTTGACCGGTACTAGTTCGTACCATACCAATAGGAAAACTGGTACCATGGCCGGTACGGTATTCAAAACCTTGATATAAATGCTGAAACCCTTATTATTGGAGTAATTCCATAAAGAAGACAAAAAGGTCCGGTGTTGTTTTACTCACTCAGATCCTCTTTGTTCTGTCCTTGACTCTCTACTCAAGGAGTGGCTTTTCTTGAGGTGGTTTGTGTGATAAAATGGAAGGTGTACTTTGGCACAGGCTCATAGGGTTTTCTTGAAGAAGGAAAAACTGTAAACAACTTAAACAATCGGGCATGATAAAATGATCAAACCAGTTCATCTATAAAATGATCGAGAAGAAATTGTTTGTGGATAGTGTGAGAGCATTAGCACATAGTCTGTTTGGGGAAGAGGTGGATGAAGCCCAAACCCAATTTCTAAGCCTGAGAAAGTTTCCGTTAACACAGGGTTATTCCTTGACTTGAATTATATCATAGTTTGTGAATAAATGTTTGGTAATTCCAGTCCACTAATCTCTCTTTCTACCAAATGCTTCGTTGGTTTTTGGAATTGGAGGATTTTCAATATACCTGGCAGTGAAATCACCCACCAGCCGAAGAAGAACCAAGGAATCCGAATTAACCCAATTGGGACATGAATTTGAATTTTGGCCTACGTGAGAATCTCCCAATTTCCTCAAAATAACTAACACCTCCCTATCTCCAAACGCAGATCGTTGTGAAAACCAGAAAGCAAGTATGACACCAGTCCAACCGAAGCTTTCCACAGGTCTTCGCCTATCTTAAACTTATGGGGTTTGCAAATGGAAATAGATAAATACACATGTATAAAGCAACTGTTTTCTTAGATTTTGTTTTTGTAATTGCAGATGATGTTAGTCTTCTCATGGTCTTAATTGACACAAACCCTTTCTTCTGGAGCGCAGCAAACACCACCTCTCTCTCGTTCTCCAAATTTCTCTCACATGTAACTCTAAAACCCTAATTCCCTATCTCTTGAAAGATACCCAATGAGCATGTTCATCACAATTCTCATCTTCACAGTTATATGCAGGTTGTCGCATTCTTGAACTCAGTTCTCCTTCTGAACCAACTCAACCAAGTCGTGGTGATTGCCACTGGCATCAACACCTGTGACTATGTCTACGATTCGTCAGCAGCGGGGGCCCTGCCTAATCAGAGGGTAGAGAGTTTGTTGCAGAAGTTGGTGGAGTTTGTGGTTAAAGATGAGCAATTGGGCAAGGAAGACTCTGTTGACGGGATTGGGTCATCACTTCTATCTGGGTCTTTGTCAATGGCCCTTTGTTGTATCCTTAACTGTGTTGTTTGGCTTTTGGTTTTTTACCTTTGGTACAACATAATTGTTTGATTTAATTTCATGATATAGATATACAGCGGGTGTTTCGTTCAGGGCCACATCATCCCCAGCCTCGAGTAAGTGTTAATGGCTATATGCATAATTCGACAAGTATGCTGACTGACATTTATGTTTGATTGTATCAACTGACTGTTTATATTATTATTTGTAGTTTGAACAAGTAAGGTGAACTGAAGTTACTTGTATTGATTGGTCCATCAATCTCTAATTGTCTTCTTGATGGGGAATTTGATGTGGACCATCATATATATGTTATGGTGTTCAAGTGGATTTTCTTTGTATGGTATTTCACAAAGTCACAGTTAAAATGTGCACAATCTATGGCAATATGGATTGAAAAATGCGCATGTGCATGAGTATATGCCATTGACCTTGACAACTTTCAAAGTCGTGAAGAACACCCACTTATTTGCATGTGTTATTAAGATGCAAATTTCCTATGTAAGGATCGAGGTTTGAAGTTTCTGACAGTAAATTGAATAACATATTTTTGCATTTCTACATCGTTATGGAAAGCATCTTAATGTTGGAAGAGATAATAATATAGCTCATCGCAAATAATTGGTGTGGGTTCTACCTACAGCAAAACCTAATGTTAATATTGAGTTAGCGTTGTTTTCAAATCCTCTCTCTTTGTAATTAGTTTTTGAGGTTTTAGTCATTGTCAATGTCATTGATGTTACTCTTTGACTTCAGATGAATGTATAATCTAATGAAATTACTGATATGGTGGCAGATATTGTGTTTGCATGGATCCCCTGATGGACCTGAACAGTAGGTTTTTAAGATCTTCTGCAGTGTCCACAATTTTTTTTTTTATTGCTTATTGTACTCTGACAGGATTTCCTTTTCACAGATATGTAGCAATCATGAATGCAATATTCTCAGCTCAGCGGTCGATGGTATTCTTTTAAGCAGATTTGAGATATTTTCTTCCATGGTTTGTTAGTTTTTCTCCTATCAATTAGTTTTTAGTGGAGTAGAAGACTCTCGTTTGTTTATAATTTTTTAGTGAGTGTTTCGTAAGTGCCGGTACTTAGCATTTGATTGTAACACCTCTTATGAGTTAAGGGTTTTCCTTTTCCTAAGTAGCACCTACCAAAAACTTAATTAGGAGAATTCGAATAGCTAGAATTGTCTCTATAGTTTTCTTTTTGTCGGTCTGTAGGCTACTATGGTTCCTACCTTAAGTCGCATAGTCCTTTAGTAGGACCTTTCGCTCCCACTCTCAATCCTCGCTCTCGCGGATTATGGTAGGTTTGGATGTTTTCGGAAGTCGCTTTCACGCTCACTCTCACACATGCGGATTATGTGACTAAGTTCCTACCTCTGCGTAATGGACTCGGATGCGGGTATTTGGGTGTCATATTCATCTAATTTCCACACATGGCCTTATAGTTTGTTTAGGTTCTTGAAATTGCTAGTACAACCATTAATACTCATCAGTTCATAAGGAGTTGATGGCTGTACGATAATGCGCATCCTATCAAACCCTACAAAATAATTAACTTGCAAGTATTTGTGGCTTATTCCCGAGATTTATGCTGTCATGTCAATGGTTCTGAAACATGCCTAAGTATGTTCAGTTTGCTTCATGCTGTAGGTGCCCATAGATTCTTGCTTACTGGGGGCACAACATTCTGCTTTCCTGCAGCAGGTAGCATGTATTTTCATTTTGGAAATTCCTCTGGCCAAATTTATTCAATCATTGAGAAGAGCTCTTCTTGATTTCTTAATCAATAGTGTTTGCATATTTGTGTAACAGGCTTCTTACATAACTGGCGGTGTGTATCTGAAGCCCCAACAACTGGATGGCCTTTTTCAGTATCTCTCGGTAGGTTTTAAAACTCAACAGTGCCATATGAAAGTGCCTCAGTGTTGTCTTTTTTACCGTCAGATATGATATTGGCAGTTCACACTTGAGCTGCATGCACTCAGTTCCTCATATTTGCGATTCTGCAAAGTGTATTTTATGGGCCATGACAGTCTTTATAAGTTGGGGTTGAGTGCTTTCCTTTGATTGCATGGCCTTTTCTATAATTTTTTTGACAATCAATATATTTGTAGAGAAGTGCAACGGTAAAGTTGCTCCATCGTGGCCTGGAGGTCATGGGTTTGAGTGGAAACATCTCGACTTGCAGGGGTAAGACTGCGTACATCAACCCTTTCCCAGACCCCGCAATGTTGGGAGCCTTGTGCACTGGGTTTGCCCTTTTAGAAGGCATCAAGGGGATGCCACCCTTTTACAAAAGAAGGCCAGGGACAAAAAAAAGCCTAAAAGTCTATTACCGAAAAACCTCTATAGCCCACTATACTGCACTTTGTACTTCAAAAATACATATCCCATCAACAGATCGGTCAAGGTGGAATGATAGTCCGTTGGCTCCCTATTTTGCAAACTAGAAAGAAAAAGACTCTTAAGCCTAAACATAGGCCTCTCCACCCCATCAAAATATCTACTATTTTGCTCTCTCCAAATAAGCCACATCAAGCAAAGCAAGATCAAAATCCAGAGCTTTTGTCCTTCATCTTCCCACTCTAGGCCCGAACCCTTAATGAATGAGCTCTATCACCGAACATAGAGAAACCCACAACACGTCCCACCCTACAAGAACCGTAGCCCAAAGCTCCCTCACAACCAAACAGTGAATAAATGGTTGCGTGAATACTTCTCCTTCATTCAAGTACTGCAACACATGGCCCTTTCTGCTGTTTGACTTCATATTCTTATGCTGCCTTCCCATATCATTCTCAGCCCTAGCCCTCCAGCCACAATCCCTTCTGTGTTGGCTTGGCCTGCCAAGTGGAGAGTCAGATGCATGTACATAGTACTAGGTGAAATGAATTTGAGGGATATTGTAGCATGCTGAAATAGCTGGATAGAGAAGAGGAGAAGCTTAACAAAACTAGACAAAGAAAAATCAGTTGTCTAAACACTTGAATTTCATTAGTTTGGACAGTTTGGTTTTAAATCACTGTGGTAAATAAGCTCCTTGATGGATTCTACTAAATTTTGTCGCCAAGTATCATGAATTTAAAGAGTACTTTGTTGGGTGTATGATTTTGAGGGTGAACACATTATGTTGGGATGTCGTTGAAGATGGTGTGGCGTTTGATTGTTGTCTGCATGTTTGAGTTTTTTCTTTATTTTGTTCCAAATTTAAGTTTGTCATTGATTTTCTGATTCCACATTGATGTAATTTAAACTTTCACAAGTTGCATTGGCATCTGCATTATCTTCTTTATGCATCCTGCTCTAATGATGACATGCAGACATGTTGGCTTTGTTCGGTTAACCGTTTAGTTTTAGTTTAGTTTTCAATCATTACCCTATTTCTTTCTTCAATCGCTATCCTATTTTTCTAATTATTACTTTCTCATCTCTCTCTATCTCTCTCCAGTCATTACCCACATCTTCAATCATTACTCTATTTCTCTCCCCACTCACTACCAAAATTAAACTAAACTAAACTCCCAACCAAACACAACGGTTATCTTTTCATCTCATCCTTAGTGCTCCATGGGTTTCACATGGAACTTAAATGTCTTGCTTCTGTATGTAATATCAGATGGTTTTTTCCATTTTTCACTATAAAACAGTCCATTGTTATCATAGAGAAGTGGGAAATGTTAACTTTCAGGTTCATGTTCTCTGTGTAATTCTTTGGTCTGTTCATGGCAAATATATCATGATTCTGTGTGATATCCTGGGTTTCTCACTGTTCATACCAATTAGAGATTGTTGTACCCTGCAGACAGTATTTGCGAGTGATTTGTATTCTCGGAACTTTTTACAACTTCCTAAGCCTGTGGGGGTGGATTTCCGTGCCTCGTAAGTAATGATTTCAATTTTCTGTTATGCTGATTATCCCCATGGTTGCACTTCTGTCTTTATTGCTTCATTCTTGCAGTCAAGTTTGCTCTTGCTAATTGTTAGTTCTTTATTCATTTATGTCCGCACTTTGATATTCTATGTGTAAAGCAAGAAAAGTAGTTTTAGAGGCTTCTTCCATTAGCTAATTTGTTTGTTCTTCTTAAGCCTTTATGGTTGGGCCCTGGATTTTTCCATAATCAGTAAATTTCACTACCTCCATTAAGGTTTTGGGCAAAAGACTTCTGGAACCAGAACCTTCTGCAAAATGGGCAAGGGAACTTCGCTTAGGTTTGAACCATTAGTGGAGTGAGCTTGGAAACACATACACCTCTAAGGAGGTGCTGCGTTAGTGTTGGACACCGACGCTTGGCAAACACTCCCCAATCATAGTGGGCAATTGTCCTAGCATACCCAATGAGTTTTTATTTTACTGGAACCAGACATGCTTTGGTCACTTGGGTGGACACACAGAGTCAACCACTTGGGCACATATCGGAGACATTGCAGGTTTGAATTATATAACTTGGAATTCACTGAGTAAAGTAAAGAAAATGATGTTAAATGTGTACTTATCATTAGAATTTTTTTTTTTAAATTTTAGCTCTACTAAATCTCAAAACTTTCATTTCTTTTGATGATAGATATTCTAGAATAAGACTTTTTTGTTTACATGTCTTTTCTAGTGCATAGAGTTGGACAATTAGTTCTTACTATCTTGATTATATTCTTTAACTCAATGAGAATTCGCTTAATTTGGGTTCCAGACTACAACAGTGAGGTTCGATAAATCCCAACTGCCTGAAATCAGTCCCAAATTGAAAGGGTTAGGTTGTGCCAAAGTGGCAATTAGGTATCCACTCTTCTCTGCTTTCATATATGCACGTATATCTGCATATAAGATACGTAAAAGTACTATTGCTAGGGCTGCAAATAAGCCGAGCAGCTCGCGAATGGCTCAAAGCTTGGCTAGAAAAGAGCTCGTTCAAGCTTGACTTGGTCAATAAACGAAAGAGCTCGAACCAAGCTTTTTAGCTCCTTTGAAAAATGAGCCGAGCCCGAGCTACCAGTAGCTCGGCTCAGATGAGCTAGCGAGCCAAGCCATGTTACATGTATATATTTTTATGTAGATAAATATATACATAGCTGCTGCCATGTGTCGCCTCTAGGGGCAAACACATTTCAGATTTTTGGGATTAGGAAGTGGGAAGGGTATTTAGCAAATTGGATGACTGATGAGGCTCTTCTTTCCCGATGTGGGACAAAAAACAAATACTCCAATGCAAATGAAAGGTTCTACACCAGTCCCACATCGCTTACCTTCCACAAAGTTGTATAAAGAGGCTCCTATATATTTAAAGCTCCCAGCCAAGTTCCTTCCACTGG